>CAUYSK010017202.1:0-11207 GCA_963575035.1 Avahi laniger | reverse complement strand
CATAACTACCCCAGCGACTGCCTCCAGTTTCTCTCCGAAGCATATTGCTCAGAAACGTAGACCTCCTGGAACACTCGCAAAGCTTCCATTATCACTAATGAGGGTACTTATGTGCACCTGGGGAAGAGCCACATGTTAATATTCAATCTTTATTTTGGTAACTGGCTCAGCTTTAACATTTTTCCCTATCATCTGACTGCTACAATGTCTTTCTTCTTTTTATTATATCTCTTTTGGAACTCCACCATGTACTTTCTCAGTAGCACTAGTTATGAGTTAGCAAAGCCGAGACTATCTGTCCGCATCCACACCAACATTTTTTGTTTTGGGACTTTTTGATAAAGGCCATTCTCACTGGAGATAAGTGATATCTCATTGTGATTTTAATTTCCATTTCCCTGATGATTAGAGATGTTGAGCATTTTTTCATATGTTTCTTGGCCACTAGTCTATCTTCTTTAAAGTTTCTATTCATGTCCTTTGCCCACTTTTTGATAGGGTCATTTAAGAAATAATAGATTCAATAACACCTAGGGTTTATAGAATGACCACTCTATGCCAAGCACTCTGTAAAGCACTTTATAAACCCTCTTCACTTAAGCCTCACAAGGAATGTATCACTCTGATGTTTTTCCCATGACGATTTAGAACAGTTAACTAAACTTTGCAAAATCACACAACTGGTCTATACGTGGTAGGTCCACAGTTTTAATCTTGATTTATCTGATTTTAAATTCCAGCACTTGGGGACAACATGCTGCACCTTAACCTGACTTTACCCCTCAAACCAATTTGAAATATGTTTGTGAGCTAAATTAATCTTTGCAATATTCCTATCAGGTAATTATAAAAGATGCTAGAACAAATGAAGACATTAAAGTGAAAACATGCAAAATGGTGTGGCCAAAGTCATAAAGCAAGTTTGTAGCACAGCTGGGACTTGAGCTCTGGTCTTGTGGCTTCTAGTCTAGAGACACATGCTGTTTTATGACACTACTTCTGCGTCTTCTCTGATGAGTGAGAGCTGAGATCCTCCCTTGCTATAAAGCATTTGGTACCTCAACCTAACTAAGAGCCTACATGTTGAGATACATCGTTTTTTTCAACGTTTTTTCTCTGCTTTTCTTTCTGTTATTGCCCAAACAAAACATACCAGTCCATATTTTTTTCTGGTTCTTAAAACATTATCTACTTTGATTACACTAAAATGATCCACGTTTAGACTAAGCAAATAGAAGCAATGTTTCATGGAGGAGAGAAACAACTTCTTTGTTGGATTTTTGAGACTTCAAGTGATCTGTCCCTAATACTTCTAGGCACTGCTATAGGACATGAATTATGTTATCTCCTATCAGGTGCAGAGGTAATGAAGATCATACACACTATTGTCTTATACCAAATACAATAAGTCAGTCTGATCACAGCTTGCGGGGACCTGAACAGTTATGAGCACAAACAAAATACGGTGCACAGTGCCGTGGAGAATGCCGTCTTTCGATTACCTCCAACTCCAAGTCAAGGATCGAACACTCAGTTATCTTGGAAAATTATATTCTCTTCATAAAAAGTCAGAGGATTCTGTACCGAGTTCTTGGTACTGCCAATAACTGAACAGATTAAACTTCAGTGGGTCAAATTTGGGACACTTTTCTCTCTAAGACCCACATCTGAAATCCCCTATAATCTATGATTTCATAGGCTCCAAGAATAACTTTCAGAATAAAATATAATTAATCATTCTATTGTTACTGTTGATCTACTCCTTCACAGTTTAAAATACATTTTTTCGCATATTGTCACATTTGAAACCTCAGTCCTAAGAGGTAGGTGTTGTGCTTATTTTATAAATGGGCAAATGAAGACACCAAAAGGTTAAATCATTTATCAATGTCTCGACAACTTACAGGGAGGGACACGGGGACTTTTACAAGGTCTGGCTAAGGCCTACATTTTCAGAAATCAGAAAGAACAGTAAAATAATTTTTGCTATTTTATGACAGGAGCTTTCTAAATAAACTCTGTTCAGTATCTTAATGGATGACTTGATTAGTTTTGCTCCTCAGGGTTTTTAGTGGAAAGCAAAATTTTAAATGCCCTACAAATATGTAAATAAAATTCTCCTTTATAAAGTTTTAAAAGTTCTGTCTAAGTAACTCTAAAAATTAAGACTCAGTAATGAAATATTAAATAATAACAAGAGTGCTTTAAAATAATGGCAAATATCCCAAAATACAAACACAATCATTGAAGACAATAGTATGCTCCTCGAAATGCAGGTGTTTTTCTTTATTTGGCAATTTGAAAAATCCAGAGGTAGTCACAGCATTATAGCTCATGATACTCTGAAGAGAACTTGTGCTAACATGCGCTGCTTTTGTCTCACTTGACTTTTGAGTTTTGTTCGTTTTCTCCCACAGAGACTTATTCTTAACAATCACATCCCTGTGGTGATCTATACAACTAGGGAGGTTTATTCTTTTCAAATGCTAAGTTCTTTTTTCATCTTAAATCTTTACCATTTCTTTTAACAAGATTATTTTGAAGTCCTATCTTATGCTTCAATTAAAAAACTGACAAATTAAGTATAAGAAATAATGGCCTTCTTCTACTTTTTCATTTTTATACATCAAAGTAATTTACTTTTACTAATAATTAAGTTAGACTTACACAATATCATCTGAGTTTAGTATAGTTCATTTTGAAGCAACAAATTCTTAATCTTTTAGTTGTTTAGTAGTTGAACTATAAGTACTGAACTATAAGTTCAGTAGTTGATCATACCAGCATACCATGTTGGTATGGTCATGGTTGACTTTGCTAACTAATCAGTTTCCAATGTAACCAAAATATCTACTACCCAGCTATTCCACAATCTTCAAATGTTGGGGGTCATTTTGTTCTTCAATATTGAAATAAAATTATTTGAGCACCAACCTCACATTCTGAGGCAATTCAGGTGCCTCCTATCAACAACACTTTGATGAAAATAGAGAAAAATTATTTTCTTCTATGTCTTATTCAAATCTTGGCCACCGCTATGGTCATGGGTTTAACAGTGTTTCCAAAAATTCATATTCACCCCAAACCTCAGAAGGTGGCCTAATTTGGAAGTAGGGTCATTGCAGATGTAATTAAGGTAAGATAATGTCCCTTCTTACAGATATTAGGGTGGGCCTTAATATCTGTAAGAAGGGAAAGACACAGACAGAGACACAAAGAAGAAAACCATGTCAAGATGGAGGCAGAGACTGAAGCGATGCGGCTACAAGTCAAGGAATGCCAAGAATTGCTTAGAGCCCCTGGGAGCCAGGAAGAGGCAAGGAAGGATTCTTCCCTTGAGCCTTCAGAGGAAGCATGGCCTGGTGGACACCTTGATGTCCTACTTCTGCCTCTGGGACCGTGAGAGAATAAACGTCTTTTGTAAGCCACATGGTTTGTGATCATTGTTATAGCAGCACCGGGAAACCACGACACTTTGTCCTCTTTGGCTGCTGCCTTCCCTCCACACCATTTCATTTCGCCAGTGAGCACCACGCACCACATCTCTCCTTTCTTTTGAGGAATTTCCCTACCTCTACTTGTGGATCAAAGAGAGTTTTACTGAAGATTTAGGCATAACAGGAGAGTTAAGCAGAAGAGTCTAAAACTTAAAGCTGAGTCTTAGGCTGCACTGTCTTGAAATTCCCCAACTAACAGACACCAAATTTTCCTCACTGGTCGTTCTCCTAGCCTCTCCCCTGCTACCATAAGATTTTCACACCCTCTGTCTCCAATAGGATCCTCTCCCTCTTGTTTTCTCTTCTGAATTCTGCCTCAGAATCTCCAAAATCCTTGTCTCCCCTAATTTCTGGGGAAGACTCAAAATCTGTTCTATTTCCAGAGAAATTTAACCCTGTTTCTCCAGACATCTGATCTCTTGGTTATACATTTCATTGCTAAATACATTATTAAGGTAATTATTTTAAATAAAGATTCAGTTTCCTTCCAAGAGGAGTTTTGCCATGTCAGAAGGACTTCCAGGTCAAACTGCAACCAGATTTTTTAAAAACTTCTGTGTTACATTTGGATCTCAAATATCATAATTACCGTTGTAATAAATTTAACCCTAAGTCCTGATTCCAATAAATTATACAAAAAAATGACCATGAAGTAAACAATAGGATAATAATTGAAATAAAAGTGGTACTTATCAAAAATCACTTTTAATTTCACTTCTTTACTTCCACAGAGTAGTGATTCACACATGTAAAGAAGTCCTTAGATATCCCATTTTCCCTGATTTTTCTTTTTGAATTAGAATTTTGGCTGTCTAATAAAGGTTAGTAGATTCATAATATCTTTTTTCCACCTTGTGAAAAAATACCTGTATATGAAGCACTTTCATAATTTATTTAGGGTTCAGGTATAGCTCCATCAACATTGCTGTAAATCTATTGTTTCCTTCTTTAAATAAAATATATTTCCGACATAAAGGAAAGAAGAAAGAATATTTATGGGAAATGGCTAATACATAGTCATGTGTACACTATGTGGATTTTCAAGATGTTGACATTTCCCGTGTTGACTACAGGTATTTGTATTTTAAGAAATAAAATGCCGTGAATACAGTTGAAGCCTCATTATGTTCACCTCCCCTGCTTTCGAGGGTAAACCTTTATCCTGGAGATTTTACATTTCCTTCCATTCATGCTTTTATGCATCTACTACATAGGTATGTAGGTACGCATAAATAATACACGGTATTGTTTTGTGTGTTATTTTACATAAATGGCATTATACTGAGTCTCTCATTCAGAGCTTGTTCTTTCCCTTCAGTTTTATGAATTTCAGCTTTGAGTGATAGACCCTTTATAACAATAAAGACATTAGTGAATAACCAGCCCACCCTTTAATTTAATTAAATTAATCTTAGTTTTAAAAATGATATAATTACAGAAAACAGAATAAAAGATTGTATATTCGATTTCAGTCCCTTCTACAAAATTACTATCAATATGCTTGGGAACTTCCTTCCAGTCTTGTAATATAGCAATATTTTTGGTGTAATTATAATCAAGTTTTTAATCTTAGTGTAGTCTATAGTCACTTAATGTTATATTATCATCTTTTTCTACCCATTTTCTACATGGTCACTTTTACAGTTTAAGCTTCTAAAACTATCCATCAAATTTATATATTATAATTTAACTCTCTCTATTCTGGGATATTTAATATATATCTGTTTTAAAATAAGCCTTCAATAAACAAGATAAAAATGACTGCTGAAATTGTTCACTTTTACTCTATTTGGAGTTATATCCTCAGATTAGATTAGAAAACTGTTCCTTCTTTTGGAAATTATCTTCTCTATTACTTTTTTAGTGTCTTATGGTCATATAAATATGAATGAGCTGTGTAATAAGTTTTATATACATTTTTAATTTTATATACAACTTTAGAAAATATAAAGAACTTATCAGCACGATACTCTGCCCTCTAGAAATAGAAAAAAAAAATCAGGGGACTGCATTTAGAAAGTTAAACTATAGAATGAACATACCATGAATCAGAACAGAGATATGTCAACTCGTCTAACCTGATTAAGTGGATTAACATGTATAAAGAAAAATGTGCTAACCAAAGAGCATTGGGCAGTCCCAGAGGCAAAATCTCACTGCTGTGTCTCATTGTAAATTAATAAATTAATTAAACTAATGAATCACTGGTTGTGAGTTGGCTTCCCGTGCAGATTGCCCATGGGAAGAAAATGGCCTTGTCAAGCAGATTCAAACATTCCAGTTTTTGAGGGAATTACATTTCTCATTGTAAATTGAATTGACATTTAGTCCCAAGATTCTGTTTAACATTAGTCTGCTGGTAAGAGATAGATCCTCTCTAGGAGCTGACAAAATCAGGCTTTGTGACGTCTAAGGCTTCTGATCAGACCCTCCCATCAAATCCTCCCACCTTGGGAGGCTCCCAGTAGCCAGCCATTAGGTTTTCCCCGTAATAGGACTCATGTTTGTGCCAGTGAAATCAATCTTTTTTTCCTAATTTTTCTTCCTTTTTCTATACATAGAAACTATATTCCTTCCAAAGACTTATAAAATATTAAATTCTATTTTTTCTATTAGTATAGTAAGCATTTGCCAATTAATCTCAGTAGGTAATGCAGTCCATATATCAAGAGACACTCACCATTCATTCCTTCACTCACTCACACCATAACTCTTCAAGCAACTAAGTGACAGGTTAGTTATTCTGTCAGGTGCTCAAAAGATAACCATCAGGGTTTCAGTCTAGTGGGGAATTAAGATTACAGGGCTTTAATGCAGTAGTTGTAATCATGCTATAGGAGTCGAAAGGGGTAACCTATCCAAATATGGGGCTAATTGTGGAAAAATGAGAGGGGAGGAGGGGAAGGAAGAAGGAAGCATCGCAGACAGGGACCAAAGCCCTGGGAATAAAGAAGAATGAAGCTTATTCAGAAAAGGTGAGTAGTCATATAACTGGAAGGAAAAGGTAAAAGGATGCATATAGGTGGAGAATTTCTCAAAGAGTTGGACTGGAGAGGTGAGCAGAGATAAATCATGACCTTATGTGTTCCAGGACTCATTTGAAAGAATCCCCACTGAAATCCTCCGTCATTCTAGTCTATTGTGTTTGTAACTCTACCAGGGGTTGCCAAAGTTTTTCTGTAAAGGACCAGATAACAAATATTTGGTTTGCATGCCACTTGTTCTCTGTCACAACTATTCAACTCTCCTGTCATAGCCTGAAAGCAGCCATAGACAATACGTAAACCGATGAGCATGGCTGTATTCCAATAAAACTTTATTTACAAAACAGACAGCAGCCTGGATTTGGCCCATAGGCCATAGTTGGCCTCACCACTGGTCTAGAAGAGTCCCTCCAAAAAAATAGAAAATGATATTTGAAAATATAAAGACAAACTGAACTCACATCTGCAATCATAGGGCAGGTTTCATCTGTCTGCAGAAGCTCATTATCACAGGTTAATAATTCCTCTTTGAGGAAGATAGCATTAAATGGAGAATTATTAATAGTAAATATATATGCATATGTATAAAGGTGATTAATATCACACAGATAATACATTCTATTGCTTTCATCGCAAAATAGAAACCTCAAAATTTTCAAAGATTGTAAAAATAAAAACTTTATATTTGTACAGAATTTTAAAGAATGCATTATATTATCTAAAAATGCCTCATGAAACTTGAAAACAGTATGCATGTTTTAGCCAAATTATTCCTAGAAACCAGAAAAAAGTGCCTGGCCTAGCAGAGAGAAGTTGTGTTTAAAGGCATTTAACTTTAAGCAGATATTACCTTCTCTCTTAAGAATTAAAAAATTTGGTCCCACAGAGATTAAATGGTTTAAATGTCACATTAATAGTGTCAGAGGCAGAACTAAAATCCAGATTATCTGACTCCTAGATTTTTAATTTAAATTATACTCTAGAGTCACAGACATGAAAAAGTGTATAGGACTAAACATAGTATAATTGATATTATACAAATATACCAAGATTATGAAATATTTTTTATGGAATGGACTTCAGATTTTTGTCGTTCAAATCTTTGCTTCAACAAAGAAATGCCTCCCCATTCTCGCTCCAAGAATGCCATGTTCTTACAATTGATCTTGCCTGTTGACCTAGAATGTTTAGTGCACAGATGGGCATCTGGCCCAAACTAGGCGATAGAAGGGCTTCCCTGAATATTTTAGAATCTATCACTGAGAAAGCGACTGTAAAATATAAACTCAGGTGACTGTCAGAGCTGTCAGTCTGTCACTGAGAAAAAGACTGTAAAATATAAGCTTAGGAACTGTTAGCAGACATGTTCTATCATGCGAACTGAACAGCAAAGATATCCAGTTTCCAACAAAAAAGAATCATGAAGCTTGGATAAAAGTTGGAGTCCTGAGCACAGATATTTAACTATAATCTTATCCCTGGGTTCCTTGGAAAATCCCATGATCCTTAAAATATATTATTATCTCCATTTTGGTTTAAATTGCTTTGGTTTCTCTTTCTTGGTCTTTTTTTGCCAATTGAAAAGTAATAATTAATACATAAAATCATTCAGTAGGCACATAGTCAATGCTTATGTGTGTTGATTTGATTTGAATCAAGAAAATGTCTACACTAATAAAGTTAAAAGAAGAATTAAGGCAGCTATGCAGAAGAAAATATATAAAAATTACTGTCTTCTGAAATTTTTAGATACAAGACAAAATTTCCCAAATGGAAAATCTGTCTGAATAAATATGTTAGCTTGATGCCAAAGGAACCCCAGACATTGTTAACATCCATATGATAATGAGTTAACTTGATTCAGAGAAAATTCTCATCTGCAGTCTTAAAGAGAAAATGCTGTGATGGGGGCTGATGACAAAATGAACTTTTCGCCACCGCCAAGATAGAGCAATTGAGTGGTATGTGAAGCCAACTCTCAAATGAGTCCGTTGACCTGTCTAGAGACCTTTCCTCTATATTAGTTCAGGGGAGGTCAAGGATCAGTGAAATGTGATCACCTGTCCATAGTTGATTTACAAATAAAAATTTTCCATTTGACAGGAATGGATTGGCATACCCAGTTATATTTGGTCCTAAAGAATGCAAATAGAGAGACTTACTCCCCCTCAGAATCCCAATAGCATAGGGAATTTGTAAGAAATTTTCTGCCATTCTCTTTGCAATAAAGGAGACGAATCATAATATAAGAATCGCCATCTGTTTCTCATATAACATGCCTCCTCTTTTAAATATATAATGCAATCATCTAGGTCAGTGGATCTTGAAGTGTGGTCCTGGACCAACAGTATCGGTGATACCTGGGGAATTGTTAAAAATGCAAATTATTAGGCCCCACTCAAGGCCTACTAAATCAGAAACTCTAGGTGTAGGGTCAGCAATCTGTGATTCTGCTGCCTACCAAAGTTTGAGAACCATTTCCCCAGGACAAGCAAGGCTCATTAATAACATTTTGGGAGGAGTAAGAGGTCAAGAATGCACGGTGAGGATGCTTACGTACACTTGTTTGGGCAATAAGATCACCAGGTTCATGTAAACGAATGTTTGAATATGCCTATTTTTTTTCATAACATGCGTGATAAATATATTATGCTTGGATATATCTGACTTATGTGACAATAAACATTTGGGCATGACGCTAGTTAATACGACATGACTCTATTATGTAAAGACTTTACGTGATCCATTCTTGGATTATACTTTGTCATTTTCTTAGACAATTACAGGGAATGATTGGGTCACCCAGGTATTTTACTAGATAATTGAAAGTTTGGATACTGTAACAACAAATTATTTTCATTTTTTAAAATATTTTAACTTATGCTTATTAGGTGAGGAATGGGTGTGCACTTGGGCATGATTACACTAATTCAGTAGTTAGCACTGAATTATATTTTGGAAGAATCAATAAAATAATTATGGTTATTACAACATATTAACATGCTACCTTTTTATGTCTCTGAGTGGTTCAATCAGTTTTTGTTATAGTAAATTGTCAATTTTCTTTAAGTGTTATTGGATCAGTGTTTCAACAAAATTTACTTGAATTGGGGGAAAAATGTTATCGAATATTTCTTTAATTAACTGAGCTCTGAAGACCTACCCTAAAACTCCGTCTTCACATTAGATATTCTTGTTGTGGCAACTACATCTTGCTATTTTATAATACAGTGTTCCTCAAACTTATATTTGAAAAGATATATTTCAATAAAACTGTATTAATTGGCTTTTATTACCATTATAGAATATTGTTATTTTTATTTTGCACTAATTAAATTTTTAAAAATATTTTCTGTCTTTACCTTTCATTCTGTTCTTCAGATAAATGATTTTTTTTTTAACAAATTCTTACTGGAATAGTTCAGGCTGTTTAAAGAATTTTGATACTGCAAGCAAATTGCTCTTATAATATTAATTGCACACTTTTATTTATCTCTTCCTAGGTTTTAAATCTATGTATTGGTTTTTAAAAATATAAAAGCCATTTCGTAGTTATGTAAATTTCTCTGTAGCATGATCAAGATTTTGTAGAAGTTTATGACACATATGGTCATTTTGATTAGTTAGGCATTACAGAGAAAAATGACTTTTCTAATTATAAACAAAGAGTTTTTTCTTTGTAGTTTATTGTTTTAGTCATTTCTCAAAACACACAAAAATCATCTGATTTTTTTTATCCTATTAATTTTTTTCTTCCCAAAAAACACACAAAAAATTTTGGGACAAAATCCAGGTGTCTCACAACAAGGAATATCCCTGCTATTCCTAAATGAATGTTGTCACTATAGTTACTTTGTTTCTCTTAGTAAAACACATGAAATCTGGACACCTATTTTTCCATTTACTATATCATAAAATATTTGCTCCTCAGCCTCTTATACCATTGAAATTCGCTGAATTGTGTATTCCAGTTTGCGTCTTACAGTGTCAAGAAAACAATGCATCACTGTTATAAATGTCTATAAATAGTATGAAAAATCTACGGCATTAATACACTTGTAGCTGTTAAATTTCAAAGTCATTGGAATATAAACTTTGAAGTGTCTCGGGTATAAATAACTGGCATAAATGTTAAAATAGAGAGACTGCATTTAGCTCTTCTGCTTTTACAAATGCAATGTTTGCAGTTAAACTCTTTGCCAATAGGTGGTGCTAGAAAGTTTACTATTTGTTCCAATAGTGAAACTTATTTTAAAAAATGTGCTAAAATGCTTTTCAAAAAAGAAAAAAGTGTTATGAAACAATATGTGCATAAATAACCCTCGCTTGTTTTTTTTTTTTTTTTTTTTATACAGCTCCATCTAGGACAATTCGACTCGTTGGCGGTAGAGGCCCTCATGAGGGTAGGGTGGAGATATTCCACGACGGCCAGTGGGGTACAATTTGTGATGATCGCTGGGAAGTGCGTGTTGGACAGGTCATCTGTAGAAGTTTGGGATACCAAGGCGTTCAAAGCGTGCACAAGGGAGCTCATTTTGGACAAGGTAATTTAGAGAAAATTTTATTTTTTAAAATATGAAACATGTGGAGAGACAGGAACACTCCTACACTGCTGGTGGGACTGCAAATTAGTGCAACCTCTGTGGAAAAGAATTTGGAGATACCTCAGAGAGCTAAAAATAGAAATCCCATTCGATCCAGCAATAGCGCTATTAGGCATCTACCC
>CAUYSK010017200.1:0-54066 GCA_963575035.1 Avahi laniger | reverse complement strand
TCCAATTTACCAACAAATTTTGACCATTCTACCTCAAAATTGTATCTTGAATCTATTCACTTTCCTCTCTTTTTCCTTTCATTAATATCTATTTATTAAACAAGTAAACAAACCAGGTAGTTTCCTATAATAATAAACACAGCAAAAGAAATAAGCAAGAAGAGGTTTCGAGAATGATGGAGTACTTCTGTTTAGATAAGGTGATCAAACTAAAGATACTGTATTTGAGCTGAGACTTAAACAATGAGAGCCAGCCATGCAATGATAGAAAAACACTCCAGGCAGGGAGCTGCAAGTGCAAAGTCCTGGTAAAACGAATAAACAATTACTGAGCAAGCTGAGTTCGTCAAACAAAGTGAGACAATGTTCTGCCAACTTTAACAGCCTGAGAATGTCAAAAACAAGAGAGCAAATATTGTATTGATTGATTGATTCTCTATTAAATTTTAATTTCTTTTCATAAATTTTTATTATTCCCAATAATGTTTATTTGTTAAATATATAAATGTGTACAGAGAGAAGTAGAAATATTCTATGTCTCATATAAACTGTTAAGTGAAGAAATAACAAGGTTCATAAATTTGGAAAGGAGAGCTTTACTTTTCATAAAAGGTTGCAGCCAACGGGTGGCCTTTCCAATAGGCTAGAAATCAGAGCCCCAGCCAGAAGCCAGGAACACTCGCTTCAAGGCAGGTATAGTGGGAATTTATACTGATTAAGATGGCCTAATATACATATTTAACAAGCTATAGGAGGAGTCACAAATATTTATGAAAGGAGAAACACGTGCCCCTAAAGCAATCAAGCTTTAGGCCCTTTAATGGAGTCCTTGTTCAGAAACGGTGGCCCTCTAATGTCGAAAGGTGAAGCAAAAACATGAAAACCTCTCTGGACCTGCTATGTTAAAACCAATCCATGATTGGTAGTCTCTTATTCAAAAAGAATGCTGGTCTGGATCATGAGATTGGTTTCCGTTTAGCCCTTAAGAAAAAAGCCTGATGGCCGTTAGCAAGGGAGGGGGGATAATGAGGCGTGTCTGACCTCCCATCCTGTCAGGGCTGGGAACTCAGATTTAAGGTTTCTCTGCCATCCCCTTGGCCAAAGGGGGTCTGTTCCATCAGTGAGGGGCTTAGTATTTTATTTTAGTTCACAAAAGTATATTCCTCTTGCAATCATTCTGTGATAAAAGTACCCATTTTAGGGATTAACAAATAACTGAATCTCACTGAGGATGAATTGCTTGCTGCTACTGACACAAATTACTCTGAAAATCCCTAACTTGTCCCACAGTCTCAAGTCCTTCAGGCTCTGAGAATGAAGCAAACTAGTCTATCAGTTCTTCTCTCCCTCCAGAAAGTCACCTGGAGAAGGAAGGGGTAGTGATCTTGAACCTTCCTGAGGCTCCTCCAGAGCAGTGCTTTCTACCTGACCTTTAGGAAGAATAGAGGGACAAGTAGCCATGGTCAAAATTGGAACTTTATAATCACTGGGCTTTTTTCCAACTTTTACTGTCCTTTCTCTTATCAGGCACTGGGGACCCTCATACTATCCTTCAACTTCTGAAAGTCATCAGTGGTGTCATTCTACCCAGATCTGTTTACTTCTGCCTAACTTCATACAAAAAGTTAATTACCTCTTCCATCCACTTCCAACTCAAACAACATCAAATACAAATTATTGAAGCATGGTTATAAAATGTAGCTACTTTATCAACTCAAATTTCATTTAGATTTAGATTTGGATGATCCAAAAAAAAAAAAAAAAAGCAAGATGAGATTTGAAACTTCTTTGGAGAAACAATCATATATTACTGACTCTCCCTATTTACAGGGATTGGGGAAATTCCTGAAAGGTAATAATACAAAATAATTTTACCTATTCTAAGAATGAACTGAGAAAAGAGCTGGGACTTACTAACAAAGTAATAATAACCATTAATTATCAGTCTATTAGCATATTGCTTACAAACTGCATAGAACTGCATGACTCATTATTAATCTCTTTTATATAAACTCTCTGTTTGACATATAATTTTTTGACCCATACATGGAAGGTTTTTTGACCTACCTCATAAATGATCTGGAAACATCATAAAACAACAGTTATTAGCATCCTCATAGTCAATTTCAATTTTATAAAACATTGTTTTATCTAGATTATTTGAGAGTTGGGTCACAATATGTTATATATAAGAATTAAAGTATCAAAATTTGAAAATTGTTTTTTAAAAATAAGTAAAGTGATGCAATGTTACTGGAATAATAATATACAATTGAATGTGTGCTTCTTTGGGTCAAAGAGAAAGAGTAAGTTTCCATCTATTAAGCACAGAATTGTAAGTAAACTCCAGATTATCTTATCTGTACTCAAACTGCCACTGAGTACTTCCATGAGAGTCTGTCTTTCAGATGAATAACATTTAAAATGAACATGTGATGTCTTGTGGAAAAATATTTTAAACCCTTAGGCTAAAAGAGATCAAAAAGCATGAAGATCACTAGTTTAGTCTCATATGGGCTATATAGATACCAAAAGAACAACTATTTCAGAGACAGACAGACCTCAGTAATACACAGTGACTGAGGACTGAATCACGTGCAGGCAAAAATAAATCTGTAAAGCAATATACTGATATCTTAACTCTCAAACTACTTACACTTTCTTTGGTTTTTTTCAAAGTACAATTTTGAGCACTCAAAGTTTAAAATGCCCACATGGAAATTAGATAAAACACATACTCACAAAGATGTGAATAAATAACCATGGAAACAAACCCACAATAGGAATTACCCAACACAGATCATAAGACAATCGTTTTTATTACATTAAGTAATAAACGCAAGCTTGAGAATTTTGGCAAGGGTACTAGAAACTAAAAAATAATTTATTATATAGGAAAAAGAAATCAAATTTTCAGAACAAAAATTTGCAATAATCAAAATTAAGAACACAATCAAGGAATTTATCAGCTGATTAGGCACAGCAGAAAAGAGAATTGAGAAATTGGGTAACACCATTAAAAGAAACTATCCATAATCAAACACAAAAGGACAAAAGATGAAAATACAGATAAAAAGATAAGAGATATTGAAGACTAAATGATATTTGAAGGTGTAGGGGCTGAGAATATTTGAGAATTGATAAAAGAAACCAATCTCTACTTAAAAAATCCCAATAATCTCTACTAGGACTCATAAAAAGAAATCTTTACCTAGATGCATGTTAGTGAACTTACATAAATCCAGGCTCAAGTTAAAAGATAAAGATTATATAGACTGGATTTTTAAAATATTCAACAGAATTCTGTTTACAGAGGCCACGTAAGGATACAAGATTGTTGAAATCAAAAAATTGGAAAAGATACAATATGTAAATGCTAACCAAATATAAAATCTAATATTAATATTAAATAATTAAACCTTAAAGCAAAAATCATTCTTTGAGATAAAAAGAGTAACTCATAATGATAAAAGCTTTATTTCACCAGTAATGGGTAGCAGTTTTAAAGATGGATAGTTCCATATAGAGAGGAACTCAGATGAAATAGACAAATACCAATTATAGTGTGAGATTTTTTAAGGTATCTCTTTCAGTAATTGACAAAACAAGCGAACCACAAGTTAGTAAGAATATGAAAGTTTTGAGCACACGATTAATAGATTTTACCTAGTGAATATATATAGGAATATACAATAACTACAGAGCACACATTTTTTCAAGCACATAGAAAGCATTTACAGAAATTTACCTTTTTTTTTTTTTTGGCCATAAAACAAGTCTTAACCAGTTTTAAATGTTTGAAAATCTATAGAGCATATTACCTGGCCACAATGAAATTTTGCTAAAATTCAATAACAATAGGATAACTAGGAAATCCCATGTATTTGAAACTTAAGAAATACATTGTTCTGGAGAGACTAGCCAGCACAGTAAGGTAATCATTCAGTGAACCAATAAGAAAGAAAGAAACAAAACCATCATTGTAATTGTGGTGGAAAAAAAAAAATTCAAAAGAATCTGCAAAAAAATTAATAGAATTAAGAAAATAATTTTATAGTGTTGCTGGATGAAAGCCTAATGAACAAAAATTAATTGCTTCTACATACTAGCAACAGTAGAAAATGAAATTAAAGATATCATTTACAATAAAATAAAAAATATAAATTACCTAAAATTAATCTAACAAAAGGGGGCAAAACCTCTGCAGGTGAAAGAATAAAACTTTGTGAGACTTGGAGGGGACAAATGGGGGGAGAGATCTACTATGTTTATGGATTGAAAACAGAGTAGCCTAAATCTGTTATTCTTTTCAGATAGCTCTGCGACTTCAAAGAAATCCCAATAGTTTTCCTGGTTTTAGGATTTTTTTTTTATTAATGAAATTAACAAACTGATTCTAAAACCTAAAGGGAAATGTAATGCCCCAAGAATAGTCAAGAAATTTGTAATGAAGGACAAGGTGTGTGAATTGATTATGATGTCAAGGAGTATTTTAAAGCTCTAGTAATTTGGCTGTGGAATTGGCATTGGTCTAGGCAAGCATAGATTAGATGGAATGAAATACTGTAGAAACCTGAAACCAAACCCGCACATATATGAACACTGGACCTACAACAAAGGCAGCTGTGGGAAAAGGAAAGTCTTTTCATTTAGTAGTACTAGGAAGAATGAGTATTCATTTGGGGAAAAAAAATAAAATTTTGGCTTGTATATCACAACATTCAAAAAAACTAACACCATGTTGATTATAGACCTAAAAATGAAAAGTAAATTATAAATCTTTTAGAAGACACCATAGAAATTCGAATATCCTCATGTCCTCGAGATTATGAAACCAATTATAAAACACGACATGAAAATCTCTAACCACAAAGGAAAGGACTGATAAATTTGAATATGTTAAAATGAAGAATATCCTTTCATCAAAAGATACCACTAAGAAAGCAAAACAACAAGCCATGGAGTAGAAGAAGTTATTTGCAACATATATAAACAATAAAGCTCATATCCAGTGAGAGTCAAAAAGAAAAGAGAAAACCTCCCCAAAAATCTATTTATATCTATGCAAAGGAAGAAAAACAAATTGTGAATAAACAAGTAAAAAGGTGCTCAACTCCGCTAATAATCAAAGAACTGCAAATTAAAAGGACAGTGAGATACAGTGTGCACCAATC
Organism: Avahi laniger; assembly: GCA_963575035.1. Classification (NCBI taxonomy): domain Eukaryota; kingdom Metazoa; phylum Chordata; class Mammalia; order Primates; family Indriidae; genus Avahi; species Avahi laniger. Next base: position 48,892 of record CAUYSK010017200.1, on the reverse strand, counting down.
AGACTGGTGAAAACTAAAAATTCCTGCAATACACATGCTGGTGAGGATGTGGCAGCAGACAAACTTCAGACACTGTGTCAAGTTCAAGTTAGTCCAAAGCTACTTTGGAATGTAACTTTGGTAAACCAAAGTTTACCAAAAATTTGGTTAAAAATTTTTAACCTTTAGGAAGGTTAAAAATATGCATAGGGAGCATATAAATCCTAGAGATACTCATACATGTGTGTACTACATTGTATATATAAGAATTTGTCTGACAGCAACATTATTCATGATATTAAAAAAACTTGAAAACACCCAAATGTCCATCAACAATAGAATGGATTAAATAATATATGACAATAATGAATGAATGAAATGAATGAATTAGAGCTGCACGCAGCAACACAGATGGACTTAAGAAATAGTATTTAGAAAAAGAAGCAAGTTGTATAAAGAAAAAAAACCAGTATGAGTTCATGTATAGCAGTAAAAGGCAAAACTAAACTATTTTAGGAATGTATGTATGGTGGCACGATCATAAATAAAAGCAAGGAAGTGATAAAGCCAGTATGGTGGCTACCTCTGTAAAAGAGAGGTGATTAGCAAGGGACACATAGACTTCTGGGATTCTGGAGACGTTCTGTCTCTGGACCTGAGTGGCAGTTACGTGGGTGCTTGCTTTATAGTAAGTTAATATACTGTACATTTATGTCACAGTCCATAATTTTTGAAAGCTTTTAAAAAATGATACAGTTCTCTACATATTGATATTGAAGAATTCTTGAGCTATATGTTGTAAAGTGAAAAAATAGGAAGGGTATGAGGAAGGGTGTAAAATTTACTGCCATTTATGTTTAAAAAGAAAGGAAGGAAGGGAAGCAGGAAGAGAGTGAAAGCAAGAGCGAGATAATGAGAGAGGAAGGGAGAGAGAGAGAGAGAAACAAGGAAAGAAAGAACACACAAGGACTTAATAAGCTTGTAGAAGAATAAGGTACCCACACACCAAAACAGTTGTCTCTGGGCAGGAGAAATAGGTGGCCAAGGGTCAGGGGTAGGAAAAGAATTACTATTCACTCGCTGTGTACCCCTTCGTGTCTTTTGAATTTGATGCCATGTGACTATATCACCTATTCAAAATAAATAAATAAAATACTTAACCATACTTATCCACAAGAGGTCACTATTGAATGATGTTTAACTAATTCCCAACCAGGAAAAAACTGTTCTGAATTCTTTGTTCTCTCACTGGAAGTGAAGAAGTACCTTCATTTATGTTCTTATTTTGTGTTCCAGAAAAAATTGCAATTCACAGATATGCACAAAAACCCAAAAGGGGTAAAAAAGACAAAAAACTGAATAGGTAATATGGAGCCAGGAATGAGTTTACAGAAGCATAGTATTAACCACCTCCCTTCACTGTAATATACAAAGTAGATTTTAAATTTTCTGGCATTCAGACTGAAAACAAAAGAAAACAGAAAATACGGTGAGTTACGCAATTCAAAATCTTGCTAAGGAGAGTATCAAGACCTTGCAAAAATATTTCCCTGGTAGAGTCTGCCAAAGACAGTCTACGAGGACCCTTTAGATGAAATTCCTGGTTGGTCTTAATAACAAGAATAATCCATACGTGAATTATGAAACCACGTCATCTTACTCCCTAAGGTTGTAGAAGATGCTTCAGATGGGGGAGGTTTCATTCATGGTTAATCATGAATGAAAACGAAACTAAGAATACATGTAGAAAAAGAAGAAGAAGAGCTGTAAGACTGCTTAAAAAATTCCTGTCTTACACATAAAATAGTGAGTGTCCTCAATTGGTTGTATTTTTCAAAATTTGGTTATTGTAATGAATTATGGCTTTTTTTTTTTTTCTTCTTAAAGCTGAGCTGATTGTACTTTGGACTGGTAATGGGTTAACTGCTATCAAGGGAAATTAGCCCTGAACAAACATTCCTGCTAGCTCTCAAATGCAGTTGGCTTAGGGCAGTATAAAAACTGAGAGAAATCAGTGTGTAGGAGAGACAGTTTTCTCCGTGGCAGAAGCAACAGTTGTGAAAAATACTTGGGCAGTTATGGACTCATCTGACATTCAAAGGAAGAAAGTAGCTGTCATTGGTGGTGGCTTGGTAAGAATCTTTTTGAATATATTATTACTGTTGGTGGTATTATATTAATTATTATTACTCTTAATTATTGTTCATCACTTGTACAGATTGTTAATTTTCTTGTGAAATTTTTTCTGATATTTAAATGCACCTATTTTAAATATGTATTAGCTTTAATTGGTTCTTTTCCAGGAAAGGTATTTTATATCCATTAAATATAGCAGTATCTGTCTTTCCCTCATTATTTTGGTTTAGCATTTCTTGAAAACCAAAAATAAAGCAAATTGAACTTGATTTTATTCCCAAATTGGCTATGCTTTTAAGAACAAATATTAGGCTTAATATTCGTTTTAATAAAAACATTTGCCTCACTTTGTTTAATAATTCAGTGAATGCTGTCTAATGAGAATAAAAGGGTCAAGGAATATGAAGGGTCAAGATTATCATGTTGAATGTTGGCTAGTTACATGAGTAATTGGGAGCAATATTTATCTGATCGCCTGACTTATTTGACTGTTCCAACAGAGCGCTTAAGGCAGTGGCGTGAGGCGCTCACCTCTCGCTGGCCAGGGATGGTAAAGGTGGTGGGGCTTGCCCCGCACCTGGCAAGATGTAAGGAGGGGCCGCTCCTCTGCTTCCACAGTTGTGGTGCCAAAGCCAGTTCTGTTTAATGTGAGTCTGCCTCAAGTAAACTGCACTTCCCCCTTTTGGCATAATTCCTGTTTTAGACTGAAAACATCCAATTAGTTAAAGTTCGATTGTTTTACTTTCACCGTTGGTCAAATCACGTGCAAGTTTTTAAGTCGTAGGTATTCATTCATTCATTCAGTTACTCAACAAAAATTTACTGAAGGGCCGACACTGTTCTCGGGCTACACATAGGTTGACATATCTTATGCCACACATATATTTATATAGTATATACTAACTTTGTCTTTTGTTCTGCCTTCCTCATTGTCTTTCCCCTAAAGTGCTAGAACAGTTCCTTTAACACTTCTAAATTTCAAAGTGCTAAGGAACGCTATCACGTGCTCTGTTGGTCACTGAATGGGACATGTGTTGTCATGGCTGCGTACCGGGTTCATATCAAATTCTTTTCTATCAAAATGTTGCACAAAATGAAAATTCTTGTATTTGATAAAATCTTATTGAGTACTTGCTATGCATCAATATTGTTTTAGGTAGTCAGGATGCAGGGGTGAACATTCCAGGGAAGAGAGAGACAACAAAGAAGAAAACAAATAAGATAACGCCAGTTAGGGATAAGCACTATGAAAGAAATTCCAGCAGAGTAATGCTAGAGAGTGTCTTGTGGGTACCTGTTTAGTGTGTGGGCAAGGAAAGCCTCTCTGAGGAGGGGATATATGACCAGAAGCCTGAATGATGACATTGGGCCATCTCATCTCAGGAAAGAGCATTTGAGGCAGAGGGAACACCAAGAAGAGAAACCCTGGGGCAATAATGAGCTGCACATGTTCAAGGAGCAAAAAGAAAGGCAGGAGTGGAGCAAGGCCAAAAAAGAGTAGCTGATGAGGCTGGAGAGGCTGGCACAGGCAGCCCTTGCAGGATCTTGGAGAGCCAGGCAAGGACATTGAATTTTATTTGAAGTACAATGAAAAGTCTTTGGAGGATTTTAGGCAAGCAAGTAAGCTGTAATTTTAAGAGGTCCCTCAGACTATTACAGGGAGAATGACTAGGAAAATTGTAAGAAGACTAGACAGATGAGTTAGAAGGCTGTTAGTCCAAGAGTTGGACTAGGGCGGCAGCAGTGATGTCTCTTATGTCTCTGAGAATTTCAAGGGGGAGATGACAAATATGTGATTGGATGCATGATTTTGGAAGGCATAAAAATGTGGGTGTTATCCATGGATTTCTCCCTAAATAACACTTATACTCTTCATCATGTAACCACTTCATACATTACTGGAAAAGAGAACACATCAACTACTGCACATGTACTAGAAAGCACCTAAAATTCCTCTGCAAAAGAATTCTATCCACCCTAGTGCTCAGGCCCATGCCTAGGCATCATATTTGATTTCTTTTTAAAACTTTATTCTATTCTATTTTATTTTATTTCTCTTTCCCCCCATCAGTAAGCTGTATATCCAAAATATATTTCAATTATGGCCACTGCTATCATCCTGGTCCAAGCGATCATCACTCATCCATACTCCTACGACAGCCTCCTAAATAGTCTCCCAGCTTCAACTCCTATCCACTTGCAATCTGTTTTCCACACAGCAGCCGGATTAGTCCTTTAAAAACATGAGTCTGATCAGTATGACTCCCTACTTAAAACCTTTCCTTTTGATGACGTCCCTTTACAAGTAAGATAAAATCCAAACTCTTTACAAACAGGCCTGTATGAACTAAGCCTACTACGTTTCTGGCCTTACCCCTTCCCCATTTTATGTTGTTTATATTATCTATCAATATCTCAAATTATACACTTTTTAAGGTTTGTTGTTGTTGTTTGGGTTTTTTGTTTGTTTGGTTTGGTTTGGTTTTTGCCTGCTTATCTGCTCCAACCTGAATATAAACTCTTATTTATCGATGTATTCCAATGGCTGGAATCATACTTGACATTATAATGTATTTGACAGATGAATGAATGAGAGAAATGAGAAAACTTAAGGATACGAAGGTGAAGGAAATTTCATAACACATGCAAGTTTGAATATTCAGAAAATTCTTTTTTAAAAAGTTTTGATTCAATAGAGCAATTCAAGAAGGTTAGATTCATTACATAAAGGATGCATTTTTTTCTTCTTCTTTGTGTCTTTTTTCACATTTCCCATCTCCTCCTCCCCACGGGCTGTACCCCTGTACCTTATATTGTCTAACACATTAAAGCTGTCCCCTGGCATCTAGGGGAAAAAATTAAGAGTCGAGAACCTTTCCTTAGAAGTCCAAAGAATACAGTGAACTTCCCTCAATTTTAATCAGTGGTAGCCTACCATGTCTAGCAACCTTGCCTAGTGAGAAGTCACCTTGAGAGTCTGTCCTTGCTCTGCTCTAGTGATCACTTGATCCTGGGCTAACTCAGGTTGATTTCCATTCTTTAAAGACATGTCAAGTCAGAGAGGTCCGAAGGAATTAACAGATCAGTAAAGGGAGCTCTTACTAAGAAACTAAACTTGCATGAAATGAAACCATGATCATACACTGGGGAGAGTTTAAATATTGAAGAAAAGAGTAGAAAAAGATGTTAAAATGGTATGTCAAGAACATTGATCTGAGTATTCAGAAAACCCACTGTATTGACTTAGACATTTTCTCCCTTGTGTAAATCACAGCTCCCCTATCCCTTCCTTTGCCAATTCCAGAAAATAATTCCAGGATCAACCCGTAAAGATCTTTTCTCTTTTCAAATGCCCACAGGGCTTTGCCTTTATCACGTGCTACATTCTGCTAAAGTTTTGTTGTGCATAGTTTACTCCTCATAGAAATATTTTCACTTCACCCATCTAAAGATTGTCTGATCTCGGGGTCTTGCTTCTGTCCCTTTTATGAAGGTTATCCTGGTGTCTCATCCCGTCAAACACACTAAAATATTTTCTGTGCATGAGTTTGATTTCAGAACAAAGTGAAGAATCACTCTTTGAGACGTTATGAGAAATATGACAATGCTTTTCATCAGAATGGTGTCATAAGAAATGTAGTCCTTTGAAGGACTAACTTGAAAAGGGGTTTGGAAAACAATCTGTACTTTTCAGGCTGCTAGAAGTTCCACAGGTATAGATTTCCAATTCTAACCAGTGAGCTCAGTAACAACCTGCCCTACAGAAAAATTGAGGTGCAAACGACCTTACTTCATGTTAGAATGATATGTTTCTTTTTCTTCACAAAGCAAGAGAAATAAACAACAACAAAAAGGTCATCTAACTTATATAGGTGTCCTTAAGCCATGTCCGAATTCAAGGCCCTTGGGATTCAGAAATAACTGCTTCTGATGACTATTTGCAGCGATTACGGATACGATGCAAATGACTGATCAGGCAAAGCACCATTTCAGTAACAGCTACAGCCATGTGAGTCCCTGTTTTACAGCTGAGGCCAAGAGCCTTGGCTAAAAGGACTGTTTAGCATTCCAGGCTTAGCTGTCTTCTGCTGTTGCCGTGCGTCCACTGTTTTAGCATATATTCCGCAGATGTATTGTAGGGCACCATTGAAGTATTTCTTCTTCCCCTCCTACTGAAAAATCACCCCACCACGGAGTGTGTTGGGATCATCCATTCTTCCTGTTTGACACAGCAAAATTCTCCGTTGTTATGACTTATTGTTGACAACTGTGTCCTGCCCCTGGGTATTAATGTCAATTTAGTCGCCTCTGTTGATGAAATTGCCTTTGAAGCCACTTGACCTTGACTCCATGAGAGTTTGCATCCCACAGATATAGATATTAGATTCTGTCATGAATTCGTAGGCTCAAAATGGTCTTGGTGCCAAATTGGGCCCAAACGGTTGTTCCTGCCCTGTCTCCTTTGGGTCATTCCACCTCGTCACTTACCTATCACTCCACATGATGCAGTAAGGAAACTGGGCACAGAGCAGTCTGCAACCAGCTGGAATCTCAGGAAACCTTCCTCTACTGGTCTGTTTCTTCCTCTTGGGCTAAAACCAGGGCTAAGTCTTTTAACTCTAAAATTCTACTTCTTTTTCACACTTCCTCACTCACAGATCTTTAGTTTTGTTCTCAACCTACTCCTTTCTAAAAGCAGAAGTCAGATGCCACCCAGAATTTTCACTTTTCCCAAAGCAAACATCCTGAGCACATAGAAACCATCAAATGTCTTACAATTTTGGGTTGAGATCTATATATAATTCAGTTCAAGTGTGTCCTTCTTTATTTTTTGCAAATCTTAATGAGATATATACCATGTAAAAGACTTAATCAGAGCTTTATTATTCTGATTTTATTAATATTAAAATAAACCAAACTCTATAGACTCTTGTTTTCTACTCCATAGGCTCTGAGCCTTCTTAAATATGAAAAACCCTCATTAATGCCTCATATCTAGAGGCTACAAACAGAGGTGGAATGAATTTCTTTGTGGCTGTAGAAGTCATTCTGAATTTGCTCCCTGTCAAGGGGCTTTTTTTTTTTTTAAGAATGTTTGCATTTTATTTTATTTTTTTTAATTTTTTTTTATTTCAGGGTATTATGAAGGTACAAACATTATGGTTACACTTTATGTCTTTGCCTTACCCAATCGAGAATTAAAGGCATGCCCTTCCCCCTACAATCCTCCCAGGGGCATGTTTTGATCTCACTACATTCCTCTTCCTAAACGCTTCAATTCCTCTCATCAAGAGTTTTCTTTCAGCTTCCTTGAGGAGGAGCCAGGGGAAAACTTCCCCTTTGCCCTCTGAAGGTTTCCTGAAAAATCAACTCACAAAAGACAAACTAATGGGATAAAAGTCATACCAATTTTATTAACATGTTCACGGGGAGCATCACAGAATGATTACCCAATCCCTAATGAGGTACAGAAGCTTATATACTATCTTGCGGTTACAAGAAGAAAGAAGACTTGGATCATGGCAAAACAGGTTATGGGAGGGAAAGAAGACAAGGCCTCCATAGCCAAGGTGGTTTTGTTATGTAAATGAAATCTCACAGGTAGTAGCCCTCAGAGAGAACAGATTGTGAATGTTTCTTTCAGACCTTTAAAGATGTCAGACTCTCAGTTCATCTTTCCTAGGTAAGGACTGGGGAAGACCTGGCCAAGTCAATGCAGGATCTCTACATGTGCAAATTTCCCCCACAAAAGACAGTTTTGCAGGGCTACTTCTGTTTGCTGCCTCTCTGGCAGCCATCTCAAAATATGTTAAAGAAACTTATTTTGGGGTAAAATACTTTGATTTTTCTTCACTTGCTATGTATCTGTATTTCTCTAACAGCCCTGACCAATATTTTGACATATTTTTTGCTACCCTGATGGACTCTTGAAGTGCCTCACAAATCCCACCGTCACCTTCACACAGAGAACTCATCTCTCCGAGTTTAGTTCATTTGCAGCTGGTACACCTGGCGTCTAGAATGGAACCAACCACTTGAGACATCTTGAAGCTTTGTTAACTGTCTGCAGTGTGTTTTTCCTTCCTTTTCCTTTGGTCCGCCCTCCTACAGAATACTCTAGGATTATTTGTCCATCAGTTCACATTAGTGCATTCATCCATCTAGTCTTCTTGTCTGTCTACTCAAAGGAAAAAGAGCACCCCGGTACACTGTTGATGGTAATCTAAGTTGCTGGGGTTTTTTTCCCGTGGAAGATAATTTGAAAATACATACGTCTGTAGTCTTAAAAATATGGAGGATTTGCAGAAAGCAGCAACAGCTACCTCTCAAAGTCAACATCAGCTTGGCATTAAATTCAGAGAAATAATTGTCCTTCAACCAAAGAAAAGTAAAAAGCAGTTAGAATCGTTAATGTGGTTTCTCAAAAACACTAAATCTGGAGTATATTCAAAACTCACAGCAAAATCTTCTAAAAATGATCTTGCCCCATGCACTTTGAATCTCTTTCATGCTTTGCAGCTTTGCTAAAAATAAAGGAAGATCGAGCAGACTTCCCCCCCACACATACTCTAGGCTGTCAAAATTCTTTCCCTCATTTCAGACTTTCTTTTCTCTCCTTTCTGTCTGTTTCCTCATTCCCCTGTTATCTTTACTCTATTTTTACCTGGGAATAAGGCCCAAGAGCCAGTGGGGCATGTTCAGGAACTATGTAGTTAATTTGGTATGCCTGTTACAGACAGTGCATGAGAATAGCAAAAAATGAGTGGGAGAGAGAGGTTGGGATCACATGTAAGACTCTATTATGTTGTATGGAAAGTTTGGAGCTCTATTCTAAAGACGTGAAGAGACAATAAACAACATTAAGATGAAAATAAATCATTCAATTTCTGATATAGAAGATAACTAGCTCTAGTGCAGAGTATGGCTTGAATAGGTAAAGACTGGGGAAAGAGGGTTATTAGAAACTTTTGCAGGAGTCCAGGTGAAAGGTAATGAGGGCCCCATGTAGGGATGGTAGGGACGTGGGTAGGAGATCTACTGTTGATTCAAGAGGAGCAATTCGTAGAACTTGTTGCCTAATTGCACGCATATTCGTAGGTAGAGAGAGATGTTAAATATTAACTGAGCTATCCTGGTTGGGAGAATTAGTGAGTGGAGTTGCTATTCTCCAGATATGGAATACAGAAGGAGGAAGGTTTATGGAATACAGAATGCAGGAGAAGGAAAAGGTTGAGGGATGGGAATAAGTTGAATTTTAGGTACGTAGAGATGAAGATGCCCATAAGGCCCAGCTAGACAGGTTCAGCAGTCAGAGATGAAGTTCAGGAGAAAGATTCAGGCTAGAGAAAGAATCATAAGTTTTCCTAAGAGCTTCCATGGAATGTAGGACATTGACCCTATCATCATCACAGGAGAGAAAAGCAAGACCACTGCTTGGCTTTAGAGATCAATTCCAGATGACACAGATCAAAGAGTTCAGATAAAAATTAAATAATAAAGCAATATTTGGCATAACATACACAATTCTAGCAGATGTAACAGTTACTAACAAAATATGAAGACGTGTTTATGTGCTTATTATGTTGTAAGTAGAATTAATGATCTGATTCTTCTTATAACATTGGTATGTCCAAAGACAAATTCTTGAGAGACTATAGTTCCATTACTAAGTACAGATTTCAAGACAAGCTTTCAAAAAGCCTATTAGGTAACAAACTCAGCAACACCTATGATTCTTAGGAAGAGTTTTATATGCTTCATTAAATAAAAAATAGTTGACACATGTTTAATGTTACATTATCAGCTTAATGTCAAACATAGTAAATAAAGAGGCATAAAATGTGTGAAACTTTTATAATCCTGATCCCCCTTCCTAATAGGGTCAGCATTTATGCATTAAAAGATATGGTTTTCTCACAATCATTGGATACTTGCGCAATCACTGCTGGAGGGGTCACTTGGGAACCAACAGAAAACCACAACGGCTGAACACATAAGGAGCATATCTCAACATTTATATAAAAGGCATTTTCAAATAATGTTTTTTAAGTGGTAAGTGGACCAGAATGTGGTCAAAGCACCTGATCTGGAAAGAGGGAAGTGTGAAGAGGCAGAAATAGGTAGTAGAGAACTGGGAGAGAGATAAATTGGTCAAAAAGTCCGTAATTATGTAATCAAGGAATCTCCACAGAGCTCTTATAAAAACAAACAGGCCAGGCCAATTGTCAATAAAACTTTTATTTTGCAAATTATTTTGTGACCAAAACAGCTTACTGTTGTGAACTTCTGGTGTACCAAAACAAATATGAAACTTTTCATAAATGTCCGTGTCCTTAATGGGAACTGTCCCATCTCTTTCAAGGCTTAATCCCAAGAACCGGCATCATGAAATCTGTTCTTTATTTCTCCCAGGTGTCTGGCCCTGCTTAATTTCTTTTCTTCTCTCCCAAGTTCCTCTCTGTCCGTGCTCAGGAACTCAGCTGTGCCTTAACAGAGAGTTTGTGGTGGACTTAGATGAATGGCTTACACGCCACATTTTCCGTTCTACTCATACCTTTATGTCTTAGTCTTTTGTGGCAGCGTGACAACTACAGATGGCAATGGCAGTTCTTCCCACTTAAACACTTTTACAGAAAGTGAGAGGGGAAATTAAAGTTAGAGTCTAAAATCTGTGTTATTAGCCACATTTCTAACCCTTCCAGCTGAATTTACATAACCAATGTTTTTTTTCTTTTAGATTTAGTTAAGCCTCAGTTACACAGAATTGGGATTATCATAATCTTTGTTTCGTGACACACTATCGTACTGGTCTTGAGGAAGACACTTTTATTTACATTTTTGCTTTGTTGTGTTAATAACAGTAGTGGGCAACTTTGAGAGGCAGAGGTAGAAGGATCACTTTAGGCCAGGAGTTCGTGATCAGCCTGAGCAACATAGCAAGAGCCCATCTCTACAAAAAATAGAAAAATTAGCCTGTTGTATGCAGTGGCAGGTGCCTGTAGTTCCACCTGCTTGGGAGGCTGAGGCAGGAGGGTGGCTTCAGGTCAGGAGTTTGAGGTTGCAGTGAGCTATGATGATGCCACTGCACTCTAGCCTGGGAAATAGAGTGAGAGCCTGTCTCAAAAAAATAAAAATAAAAAACCTGAAAAATAATAATAATAGTGAGCAACCATGAACCCACCACTCAAGAGTTAATACGTTGCCAGTGATTTCCATCAACTGTGTGCTTCTCTCCCACCCATTAGAAGCATTGCCCTAAATCTCGTTTATCATCCCCTTGCCTTTTTATATGTAGTTTTATCACATATATTATTTATATATCTATTATGTATACACATAAATCATGAATATGTATTTCAAAAATTGTGTATATACATGTATCTATAGTTTAGCTTTGGTTGTTTTTATAAGAGTGTCATGCAGTATGAAATCACCTGGGGTTTATTTGTTTCATTTATAGTATTGCTAATATATTCATATTATTGTATTTCATTATGTGAATATACCATAATTTATTAGTCTATTCCTCTATGATGGCTATTTAGGCTGTGTCTAGTATTTTTTGTATTTTGTCTATTTTAGTTATTAAAAGTGCCGCTCTGAACATTCTGGCACATGTCACGAGGTGTACATACAGCGAAAGTTTCTTTTAGGTCTATACCATGAAGAGGCATTGCTGGTTTGTCGGCTATGTGAATGTTTGACTTAACAAGATAATCACAAGCCACGTATGGGATCCCATTAGCCCTCATCCTCTCTAGCACTTCCTGTGTTACTGAACTGAGGATTAGATTTAATCCTGTTATTTCCACACTGTCTGAGTTTCCTTCTGGGACTTCCTTCTATCCCGTCTGGCTTGGTCATTATGGTCCATCAATTCAATGAATATCATCAACTCTTGCATTGTCTTTCCATCCTCCCACATGGCTGTGTTTGCTTCTGTTGGGTGACTGTGGTTACCGGCAGTCTCTGATGAATGTAATCCAATTTGGACTAGAGATGATGTTCAGACAGGCTTTTGTCCCTTGGACCACTGGTTTCTTTCCAGTTTGTCATACTTCTAAGATATACGTGTTTAGAGTCCTGACCCAAAGCCTGGGGGTTTATCAGAACCTACCATCCTGAGCACAGGGTGGGGGTGGGGTGTCCAAAACTCCAAATTTTGTCCTTCTAGCATCATGAGTCTATCAGAAGTTCTTCTGAAGTCCTCAGCCTCTCCTGCATTCAATAGATGCCCCCAAGAGTGACTCTAAATGCCACACTCATTGCTCTGTGTTTCCTTTCCCTCTGAGCAGAGACGTTAGTTCAAATGACCTCTGACACTATTACCCCAAATGGGTGCTTGTGGAGAATAAATTAGCAAGAGGCCAGATTAACACTGGTGGAAGAGACAGAAAACTTGACATTAGCCAAGCATAATGACTGTGATAACTAGGAGCAGAGTGGTGGAACTGAGATGGGTAGGTGGAAAAACATTACACGGCACAATTGGCAGAACTGTGACTAGATAGGAGTGGAGCATGAGGGCAAGAGAGGGGCCAGGGTGACTGCCGGGTTCCTAGTTTGAGCAGCTGGATGCATGGCACTTCATCCACTGACACAGGCAACGTGTGGAGAGAGCCGACGAGATGGGCTGCAAGGATCTCGAGTTTCAATTCCATCTGCTGATTTTGAGGCACTCTGAGACACACAAGAAGCTACATCGATTAAATATTTGTATTCCTGAGCTCAGGAAAGAGATCTGGATAGCAGATATAAATTTTTGCGTCATCGTGGATGTAGAAGACAGATAGGATGACAGACTAGACTAGTTGGAGAGACTCCAACATTTGATTGTCTATTTTTGCAAAAGTGAAAGAGAAAAAGATGGAATGGCCAAAAACGAGTGAAGAAAAGCAGCAAATGAGAGAAGGTTAGTGTTTCAAGAAGGTCTCGTTAACAGCATTGACTGCTGTTGAAAGTTCGAGTGTGATAATTGAATATAGACGACTTTACCAAATTCCAGTTGCTAGTGACAAGGCAGTAAGCAAACCATTGCAACCTACACACGGCTGCTAGGAGGGCAACACCATAAAGCTTTAATACAGAAGACAAGAAAAAAAATTCTTCATGATCTCAAAATAGGGGAAGATGTCTTCAACAAATCATTTGTAATTGCATCAAAAGTAGAATACCAATTGTAATTGCATTAACAATAAAACAAAAGATTGATAAATATGGCTACATTAAAATAAAGAGCTTCTTATCCTCAAAACGTACTATAGTATTTAAAAGGCAAGGCATAGAATCAAAGAAGATATTTGTAGCATTTAAAAGTGACAATGACTCTATACTCAGAATCTATGAATAACTCAAAAAATCAATAGGAAAAAGGCAGACAATCCAATAGAAAAATCTTACTATTTTTGCAACTGGTACTTTCCAGTAATAACTGAGAAAATCAACATGATAAACATGGCTAGTAAATAATAGCTACACATGGTGTTTTATTTCATCACTAAAAATTCCCTATACTTATGGAATCAGATAAAGGTATGACAAAAAATTGTTTTGTTTCCTAGGTTGGATCATTAAATGTATGCTCCATTGCAAAAGACTTAAACAAGCACTTTGCAAAAGAGGAAGTCCAAACAGACAATTAATATATGAAAAAATGCTCAACCTCTTTAATAATTAAGCATTTGCAAATTGAAACCACACTCTTCTCCAGCTCACCTAGTTCCATCCTGCCATCCCTACCCCACAATATTTAAAAGTTTGAGAACACCAAGTGCTGGCAAAGATGAATTTCAGAAGCTGCCGGTGGGAAAACACACTGGTACGAAATTTTGAAACAGTTTGGCATAATAAAGGTGAAGATACATAAACCTTTGACCAACGACTCCACTTCCATGTACAAAACCCTGGAGAAAAATCATCACATACATACCAGAACACATGTACACATGTGTTCTTTAAAGCATTGGTAATCATATTCCCAGGCCAGAAACAACTCAAATGTCCTTGGACAGTGGGATGGCTAATCTGCGAGATTTCATGCAATGCAAAATCACAGAGCACGACAATGGATGAGCTGAAGTTTCTCTGTAATCATGCGAGTGAATTTCATAAGCATGATGTTGTGTCTAAAAGGCAACATGCACAAAAGAGTGTAATTCGACTTACATGGTTCAAAAGTGGGTCAAATTAAACCATATTACTGAGGGATATATACCTAAGTGGTAAAACAATAAAACAGCAAGGATGGGTTATTGCCTAAGTCAGAACAATGTTTGCCTCTGGATGAGAGCAAAGGAACTGTAATAGGGGCGTGGGGGGAGTTGTGGGGAGCTGCAATGTTCTCCTTCTTGATCCTGACTGCAGTGGTGGTTATAAGGATTATAAAGCTATGAAGGTTTTCTTTCTAAGTATTCTATAAACTGTATTCATGTTTTATGTTCTTCTGCATGAAAGTTATATCTCACTATAAAAAAGTACAAAAAAGACAAAACCAAAACTACCTCTAAAGTTATGCCACTTAATCCTGAATTAATCTTACTATTTTTGCAATGGTACTTTCCCGTAGTGACCGAGAAAATCAACGTGATAAACAAGGCTAGTAAAGTATAGCCACACACGATGTTTCGTCACTAAAAATGTCCTATATTTGTAGAATCAGATAAAAATATGACAAAAAAATTGTTTTATTCCTAGGTTGGATCATTAAATGCATGCTTCCTTGCAAAGAGGAATTTCCAAGTTGATGTATATGAAGCCAGGGAAGGTAAGCCAAGAGTGAAAACTGTGAAATATGGTTCTGATTCTTTGACCTCTTCCTTTTTAGATTTTCTAAATTTAAAGTTTTTTTAATAAAAGAATTTTTTATAAAAAGAATTGTTAGATTTTTTAAAAATCTCAATTATCTAAATTTAATTTATTAATAGGATAAGTTTGCCATTAATGTTTTCTTTAGAGGAGTTAAGAAGGTCTTTCAACTTGGTTCTGAATGCACCAATTGTTCAGGTGCAATAATATACTCATCCTATGCTAGGATTTAAGGTGTGTGTAACATGGAGTCTGCTTCCAATGTCCTAGATATTCGAGTGGCTAAATTTACACGTGGAAGAAGCATCAACTTGGCCCTTTCGCACAGAGGACGGCAAGCCTTGAAAGCTGTTGGCCTGGAAGATCAGGTATCTTATTAACACATTTTCCTTCCAGAAGATAATGCCTGATGGTTTTCCACAATTGCATGTGCTTGATTTTATCTTGGTTCAAAGTACCTTTTAAGGCCAAGAACCTCTGCATGTAAATCCATTCTACAAAGGTTTTCAAAATTCTAAATTTGGCAAGAAGGTGAACATTTGACACTTGAGGCACCTGGTAGGGGGCCATTGCACTGCAACCCACCTGACAATTGCTTCTGACACCGGGCTCTCAACAGGGTGGTAGATCGCTACCTATGGGAGATTTTCTTCATATTGACTTAATGTCGTAGAACTTCTCACTGTCTATCATGGAGCTTGGAAATGTAAACTGAAGCAATATATGTATTTTTCTTGATACTACTTTCAGGGACAATGTGTCTTTGAACTGATAATATAAGTAAATATAAGTGCCATTTGCATTCCAGCAATTCTCTTCCAACAACAGCAGCCATGTGTAGGAAAACACTTTGCACTGGATTTTAGGAGAATCCTGGGTTTCACTTGTCGTGATGTCCCTTTTGTCATCATGAGAAAAATCACCTAATCTCTCTAATAATGAATCAGTTTCCTCAATCTGTGATACTTGATTTAGATCATATAACTTTCAGTCAATTCTAAGATCTAAGGTAAAAAAAAAAAAAGTTTCAGGAACACTATTTTCTTTGAATGAGTTTCCACCAAGCTAGGCTGCTGTGGTTTTTTTTGGTTTCGTTTTTGTGGTTTTTTTTTTTTTTTTTACAGTTTTTAAATTTAAGGGTGAAAATATTTGAAAATCACATTTCAAAATCAATATCTGTCTTATTTGCACAATGTCATGGTATAGTCATTGAAATCAATATTTCTGGTTTCATTTCAGATTGTGTCCCAGGGTATTCCCATGAAAGCCAGAATGATTCACTCCCTTTCAGGAAAAATGTCTTCAATTCCCTATGGGACAAGGTCTCAGGTAGGTTTAGCCCAGAGATCATTGCTTGTGCATTGATTATAACTCAGTCTGGAACTTGCCACTTGCTTCATGGCCCCTTTCTTCTCCTCTAGTTTTTGCCATTGCCTGCCTCAATCTAAGCTCCAGTTAGCAAATTAACTCACAGCAAATGCTCAAAACAGGACCCAGCACACAATAAACATTCAAAAAGAGTTCACTATTATTGTTCTCATTATCAGGTTGTTTCTTGCTTTGTTCCTGATGCTCAGCTGGTTGGGACACCCTTTCTCGAGTACCTCCTCCTTTTCAATCAGATAGAGAAGATGGCCATGTCATTTGGTGTCAAGTATAATATGCAAGAACAACTCTAGAGAGTTTTTGAGATATTGTTACCTTCCCCTAACGAACCCTCTTGCCCAAGTTTACTTACAGTATAGAGTGAACCAGAAATGCTTTTGGTACTGCACAATTTCTAAAACAGCAGAGGCCAGAAGATGATGAAGAGTTTATGAAAGAAGATTCACTACCCTACTTTGTGCTTTGCATATCTTTCACATAGTAAAATGAAGAATTGGGGAAAATATGTATTTTTATCTAATTATGCCTTCTAAGTTTGTTTCCTTGAGAGAGAATGAAGGCATGAAACATTCATCAACAAGAGAGAAACTCCAACTTGCTTTATTTTTACCCACCAACATCTCATTTTGCTAAGTGCAGAGTCCGAGTCAGGTTCATGTTCCCGAGTCTTTGACCCTCAGCAAAGCTCCTTTTGTGGGTGTACCCGCATTTCTCAAACTGAACTGGGATCTTGTTAAAGAGCAGAGTCTGATTCAGCAGGACTTGGATGGAGACTGAGTTTCTGCATTTCTGACAGACTTCCAAGTTGTATTCATGCTGCTGGGCCATGGACCAACTTCGGGTAGCAAGAGATAAAGCACGTATGTTCCTGGGAATAAGGTCTTCATGGCTCTTGTGATGATCAGCATAGCTGAAAAGTAAAACATTCCAACAGCTAAGAGCTTTGGGGTGGAGGCAGGATGGAAATTTTCTATCTAATGACTTTTTCATAAGTAACCCACTTATTTTGACATTATGAAAACATAGGCACAGAGTCTTAATGCATGAAACTGGCTGAGGGGAGGAGGAGATGAAAGTCCACTGAGCTATTCTTAGCGAGATAAATATTTTTAGATAATTAACATGTTCTGTTTAATTAGCCCACAATGGAGCTAAGCACTACAAAAAAGACAAAAGAATTTTCTCCTTAATAGGCAAGTAAGATGTACACATGCAAATCCAGTGTGAGCTAAGCATACTAAGTGTATCACTCCAGTAACCAATAACTGTTCTCCCATGTGCCATGCCCTGTGTTAGCTGTGGAGCATGCAGAGAGGAGCATGTGACCTGGTAGGGACAGACAGTAATCAAGTTCACAGCAAAAAGACTGAGTGATGGCCAGAGAGCTCAGCTGTGTGGTTCGGACAAGAAACACCAATGTGGTTAACAGAGGGAGGAAAGTTTTAGTTTTCAGAAAAGACTTCACAGAGAAAGTGAGATTTGAGACAGACATTTTGTTGGAGTCTGACCTGGCAGTGAAATAGAGTTGTCCCAATCAAAGGTATATCTATCTGTGGAGGAAAGTTGAATGAGACCAGGTTTCTAAGAAATGTAATTTTTAAATTGACAAATAACAATTGTACATTTTCATGGGGTATCTCGTGATGTTTCCACACATATAACGCATGGTGATTAGATCAGAGTAATTAGTATGCCCATCATCTCAATTTCTTTGTGTTGAGAACATTCACTTCTTAAGTGCCAAATGTATATCAGATGAGAAAACTTGCAAATACATTTCAGCATAATAGAATCTTACAGTGATCAGCAACCTTAGATTCACTGAATCCAATCACCTTGTTTTATGGATGAGGAAATGGGCTGTATAACTTACATAAAGATAACATCAAGGGAGAAATAAGGCAGGTTTCGTCACCAAGGAACTGTCAGCCATGCACAGTGCAGGAGGCCTGGGCAGCACTGCTTAGTTACATTTATTTCTGTTACTCAGTTGAGAGTGAGTTAGAATAATCATCTCACCCTCCGCTTGCATTAACATGGAATGTGCAGAGGAAGTCCATTCATCACACTCATCCCCTCCAGAGATAGAGCCAATAAAGCATCGAAAGAACAAGGAGTAAGATATGGTTCAAATATCAGAAAAGCTAAATGAGGAGAGTGACTTGGACCTGAGACCAAAATTGGGTTCTTCACCCCCATCACTCTGTGTGTGTGTGTGTGTGCGTGCATGGGCGTGTGTGTGTGTGTGTGTGTGTGTGTGTGTGTGTGTGTAAGGAAAGGGGGGTAGGCAAAGTGTTGTCGGGAGTTTCCATTAGGGGGCCTGCCGTACATTTCAAGAGAGAGGAAATGGTCCCTCCCCCATCGTTCTTGCTATTTCTCAAATCTTAAGAACTGAGTTAATGTTAAATTTATGGTCGCCCCTCATACTTCAGTTTTTCCATCATTACTTTTATATCTCAGTTGAACATGGGGCCTCTTTGCCCTTTAAGAACTGCATAAAATTGCTTAGAACTGCTCAATTCCACAGCCTGTGGAAGTACAAAGCTGTCTCCATGGCCTTAGGATCTCAGCAAATCCCCAAGGAGCCTACCTTCCCTTGGCCTCCTCTGCCTCTCAGTGCTCCACTCCCTCTCACCTGGTATTGGCTGCGTACCACAGCCGTCAAGATATGAAATTCACTCTCTTCACCAATTTCTAGAAACAACACTTGCTCAAAAAACACGAGTCTGCTGAAGACCTACAGTCATGAAGAGACCCCATTGCACATGGGCTGACAAATAATTCAGAAATCCCTAACCTGCAAAATTTGACCTCCAAAATCCTTCCTGACCCCCTTCTCTGGTCTCCCTCCTTCAGATATTTTTTCTAGATTTGGTGTCCAGACTCTTCCTGTCTTGCTGGATCCTCCTGTCTCCCTTCTAAATTGCCCTGGGAACTGTTAAAATATTCTCTACTAGACAGAGCACATCATACTTCCCCAGTTCTTAATCCTAACC
Organism: Avahi laniger; assembly: GCA_963575035.1. NCBI lineage: Eukaryota > Metazoa > Chordata > Mammalia > Primates > Indriidae > Avahi > Avahi laniger. Next base: position 29,591 of record CAUYSK010017200.1, on the reverse strand, counting down.
TTCTATGCTCGAAATAAAGGGCACGCCCTTACTAGGAAATATTCTCATTTAAAGGTATTGGGGACAGAGAAAGTAAAGATTTGTCCTAAAGTATTTGAAATAGCACTTACAACTATCATCTTAGAAATCTCCAGAGGAGATTTTCTAACCTCTTTCAGGTTTTGCTATTATTATCTTTTTGGTTATAGGAGCTATTTTTAGCTCTTGTTTATTCTTCTTATTATTTATTCTTCATAAGATCAACCTTTTATAACAAATTATTAGAGAAGTTTCACTTGATGGGAATGACTCAAACTTTTGGTTACGATAAGATACTGTCCAAAGATATGAAATAGACTAGACAGGAATATCCTAGCATTCCCAGAGGACTGACTGACGTGTCGGTGGGTTCGTGGATGATGCAAACGTCGACCAAGCCTGATAACTGATATGGAAAGAATATTTTCCCCACATAAAGGAATCTTCATAATTTGAATATTTCCTAACACACTTTGAATAACAAGTTTGGTTTCCATTGACATGTAGTCTATTAATGACATAGAGCACAGGAAAACAGAACTGTGAGGCAGAGGATGAAGATGTCTCTGTCCATCTTAATTTATAGACAGACAGGAAGCTCCTCCTCAGTCATTGCCACTGTGGTATGACCACGTTATTTTTATACCAAGTATAGATTTACCTTGTCAACAGAAAAGAACCAAAACTATGTAAAATAATTTAAAGAGGTTTATTGTGAGCCAAATATGTGTGATCACGGCCTGGAGAGCCACTCCCAAGAAGCCTTGAGCAAGTGGTCTCACCATGATTGAGTTGCAGTTTGGTTTTATACATTTTAGGGAGGCAGGAATTACACGTAAAATCATAAATCAATACATGGAAGGTGTACATTGGTTTGACTCAAGAAGACAGGACATCTTGAAGTGGGGGCTTATAGGTTAAAGGAGGGTTTAAAGATTCTTTGATTTGCAATTGGTTAAAGAAATGAAGTTTTGGCCAAGTGGGAAGGGTCATGCCTGTAATCCTAGCATTCTGGGAGGCTGAGGCAGGAGGATCACTTGAGGTCAGGAGTTCGAGACCATCCTGAGCAAGAGCGAGACTCCGTCTCTATCAAGAATAGAAAAAATTAGCTTCTACCAAAAATAGAAAAAAATTAGCCAGGCATGGTGGCATGCACCTGTAGTTCCAACTACTTGGGAGGCTGAAGCAGGAGGATCACTTGAGCCCAGGACTTTGAGGTTGCAGTAAGCTGTGATAATGCCACTGCACTCTACCCAGAGTGACAGAGTGAGACTCTGTCTCAAAAAAGAAAAAAAAATGAAGCTTTGTCTAAAGGTTTGGAATATTAAGTTAAATAAGGAAGTCTGTTAATCAGAAACAAGCCACTGGACATACACCAAGACTCTGTGATCTGTTAAGTAAATTGATGACTTGCAGGTATGATTTAACCTTTGCCTTACAGGTGTGTCTGACCTCCCTTCGCCTCATAGCCAGCACCTCAACTTTAAGGTTTTTCTGGGATCCTGTTGGCCAAGAGGGGGCCCATTCAGTCAGATGGGAGGCTTAAGATTTTATTTTAGTTCACAAGCTGTTAATGTAAAACTTCTATTTTTCGATGAGGTAAAGATTCATAATTTAGTATACTTGTGTTAAAAAATATTTTGATGGGCCAGGCACAGTGGCTCATGCCTTTAATCCTCGCAATTTGGGAGGCTGAGGAAGGAGGATGGCTTAAAGCCAGGAGTTCAAGACTAGCCTGAGCAAGAGTGAGAAAAATTAGCTGGGCATAGTGGCTTGTACCTGTAGTCCCAGCTACTCAGGAGGCTGAGACAGGAAGATTGCTTAAGCCCAGGAGGAGTTTGAGGTTGCAGTGAGCTATGATTACACCATTGCACTCCAGCCTGGGCAACAGAGGGAGACCCTGTCTCAAAAAAAAAAAAAAAAAATTGTTGATGTCCCATAATTTGGAAAACTATATGCTTTACATTTTTAAAAAATAGATTCACTCTGAATTGTGAGCCTGCATTATGACTTTTGTGGGCCCCAGGTAGGCACTTTTGCCTCTGTGGGCTTCTTTTACTATAAAACAATAAATATCAAAAATTAGATTTTATGAGTACATTGGCATAAGGACGACTATAATCCAGGCTGGATTATCACATATTCATTGTTATTGTACTTATATTTTTCCTTCTGATTTTAAAATAAACTAAAATTAAAAAATTTTCATGGACTCCTAATAATATTTGTGCCTACCTTGCCTCATGGGAAAGTCAACTTTGTGGAATTGTCCTTTAAAGTCAGAAACAACCAACACATGTCCCAGTGAGGGTTGGTCCTACTACTTCCAACCCCCATCCCCCCAGCAACCAACACGCACACACAAACACACACAAACACACATGCCTTGTAATTGAAATGAAAGCCTTCAAAGTAGTCTTTTTAGGAAATAGTACTTTTATTCTAATGATTCTGTTATTATTGAAATTTTTCTAACAGCTAAATTTGCAGACTAAAGATGAAAATAAGACATTTAGGATTTTTTTCTTAAACAAACTCTCTTAATGAAAATATTTTAGCTACAAGAGAAAGATTTGGTTTTTAAACTATCAATCTTTGAAAAAACTTAAGTGTAAATTTGAGCATTGTATTACATATATTTGGTTAAAGTTCTTATTTTAACACATTGACTGCCACCCTAGAAAAAAATTTTTTTCCTTGGGGCCACAGTGTTTTATTATAAAAATAGAATAAAAACTTTGAAAACAAAATGATCCTTTCTAATTTGTTATTTTTTATTGTTTCCTGTGTATGAGTTATATATAACTTGAAAAATAGTTCATGCAGCTCCCAAGATAAAGAGATGTATGAGTTACATATGCTTCACAAGGCCCCAGGACCAAAACTAGTATGAGTTAAATACAACTCACATGGCAGTTAATTTGTTAAAAAAGGCCACTTCACTAGATGATTATAAAACTAAGCTTGCAACGCTCTGCTAAATAATAAATATTCCTATTGCTGAGTGAATAAATTAGAATTATATTCATCCATTCTCCAGAAACAAACAGTGTCTATTCTATTTTTCTTGCAGTATATTCTTTCTATAAGCAGAGAAAATCTAAACAAGGTTCTGTTGACTGGTAAGTTCAAAGCTTTTATTCACCAGTTGCCATTTTGAGTAAAGAGTATGAGACTAATATTGTCACATGATTTATTGGGATTTGTTCACCATTCCTTTTTATAGATTAATGAAGAACAAGACTGTGTACATTAGAAAGTCCTTCTTGGAAAGTAATAGTACTACAGCCTCCAGTGTCTCTGTTTCATCTTATCAGTTATCTAAATTAAAATCATTAATTTACATGTACTGAATTCCTATTGTCTCCTAGGCACTGGAATAACTGAATGCTCACTCTCTGATGAACTCACAGTCTAGTGGAACAACAGATAAATTCAAACAATTTGCAAAGTGACATGATAAAATTTGCCTTTCAGAAGGATGAAAAGCAGTAGTGTGAAGACTGATAAAGGGATGCTATAATCCTGGGCAGAAAAATGAGGCCCTAGAATAAAGCTATAGCAATGTGGTTAGAGGGGAGGGAATAGATTCATGAAATCTACAGGAGACCAAATAGGAGGTATAAGAAGTTGAGAAAGAGGAAGATTTAAAATATAACCCTGAATTTTCTAATTTGAGTAACTAAAAGGCCTACCCATTAATGGAAAAGTCACTGGGTTGCAAATTACATTTGTAGATTGGATGATCAATCCAATCATACCCCATGGATCCCTTCCTAAATTTAAGTCCAGATTGTAGTACCTTTTCCTATTCTTCAGCATGTATACTAAATAGATTCATTCCCAGCAAAACATGCCACTTAAATATTTCTGCTCTCTTTTTACACCAGTCCCTCTTAATGTAGTTCAGCAGCCTCTGATCTTTGGAAAACAGAGTTTACATGTGATTTATCTTTGAATGGGGAAAAATTGAAAGCATTTCTGCTTAGAAAAGGAACCAGACAAGTTTACCCTCTATCACTGCTTCTATTCAACATACTGCTGGAAGTCCTAGCCAGAGCAATCAGACAAGAGAAAGAAGTCAAGGACATCCAAATGGGGACAGAAGAGGTTAAACTATCGCTCTTTGCTGACAATATGATCCTATATCTAGAAAATCCCAAAGATTCTGCCAAGAGACTACCAGAGTTGATAAATAAGTTCAGCAAAGTCTCAGGTTACAAAATCAGTGTATGCAAATCAGTAGCATTCCCATACGTCAACAACAGTCAAACTGAGAACCAAATCAAAGACTCAATCAATACCTTTCACAATAGCAACAAAGAAAATAAAATACCTAGGAATGTATTTAACTAAGGAGGTGAAAGACCTCTACAGGGAGAACTATGAAACACTGAAGAAGGAAATAGCAGAGAATACAAACAGATGGAAAACCATACCATGCTCATGGGTTGGCAAAATCAACATTGTTAAAATGTCTATACTACCCAAAATGATCTACAGATTCAATGCAATCCCTATTAAAATACCAACATCATTTTTTGCAGATCTAGAAAAAATAATTCTGTGCTTCATATGGAACAAGATGAGACCATGTATAGCTAAAGCAACCTTAAGCAAAAAGAACAAATTGGGAGACATCTATTTATCAGACTTCTATACTACAGGGCTATAGTAACTAAAACAGCATGATACTGGCACAAGAACAGAGACATAGACCAATGGAATGAAACTGAGAACCCAGATATAAAACCATCCTCATATAACCAACCGATCTTTGACAAAGCAGACAAAAACATACACTGGGAGAAAGAATATTTATTCAATAAATGGTGCTGGGAAAACTAGATAGCTACATGTAGAAGTCTGAAACAAGATCCGCACATCTCACCTCTTACCTCTCACAAAAATCAACTACATGATGGATAACAGACTGAAACCTAAGGCATGAAACCATAAGAATTTTAGAAGAAAAAGTTGGAAAAACTCTTACAGACATTGACCTAGGCAAAGGATTTATGAAGAAACCCCAAAATTAATCATAGCATCAACAAAAATAAATAAATGGGACTGATCAACTTAAAAAGCTTCTGCACAGCCAAGGAAACTATCACTAGAGTAAACAGACAACCTACAGAATGGGAGAAAATATTTGTATACTATGCAACTGATAAAGGGCTGATAACTAGAATCTATATAAAACTCAGGAAAATCAGCAAGAAAAAAATCAAACAATCCCATTGAAAAGTGGGCAAAGGACATGAACAGAAACTTTTCAAAAGAAGATAGACTAATGGCCAAAAAACATTTGAAAAAATGCTCAACATCTCTAATCATTAGGGAAATGCAAATCAAAACCACAATGAGATATCACTTAACTCCAATGAGAATGACTTTTATCAAAAATTCCCAAAACAACAAATACTGGTGTGGGTGCAGAGAGATAGGAACACTCCTACACTGCTGGTGGTACTGCAAACTAATGTAACCTCTATGGAAAGTAGTATGGAGATACCTCAAAGAACTAGAAGTATAACCACCATTTGATCCAACAATCCCAATACTGGGCATCTACCCAAAGGAAAAAAAGACATTCTATAACACGACATCTTCACCCTGATGTTTATAGCAGCACAATTCACAATTGCAAAGATGTAGGAACAACCCAAGTGCCCATCAATACATGAGTGTATCAATAAAATGTGGTGTATATATATATATACCATGGAGTTCTACTCAGCCATAAAAAACAATGGTGAACTGACACCTCTTGCATTGTCCTGGACAGAGCTGGAGCCCATTCTCCTAAGTGAAGTATCACAAGATGGAAAAACAAGCACCACATATACTCACCATCAAATTGGTACACCATCAAATTGATCAACACTTATGTGCACATATGGAAGTAATATTCATCGGGTGTTGGGTAGGTGGTAAGGTGGAGGAGGGGATGGGTATATTCACACCTACTGGGCGCGGTACACACCATCTGGGGAATGGTCACACTTGTAGCTCTAACTTGAGTGGTGCAAAGGCAATATATGTAACATAAACGTTTGTACTCCTGTAATATTCTGAAATTAAAAAAAAAATCTTTGTTTCTCTACAGTCTTCTCACAGAGTGAGTTCGCAATGTGTCTGTTGAGTGGAATGGAAAGGAATAGAATTGAACTGAAAAGAGGAGTGCAATGGGGAAGTTTAAGAATTTAGTATTCTTAATCCATTTCTTTGGTTATATTTATAAGACTGTCTTTTGGATGGTTAGATGGGTAAAGTTGGAGCAGTTTGCTAGATATATTCATGTTGATCTTTTTAAAACGTTTTTAAAAATTTTTTGTAAAGTTGGGGGTCTTGCTATGTTGCTCAGGCTTATCTCAAATTCCTGGCCTTGAGCCATCCTCCTGCCTTGGCCTCCCAAAGTTCTGGGATTACAGGCATGAACCATAACACTCAGACCCAATTAAAGAATTGATCTTTAAGATCAATTCATGTTGATCTTAAAGAAAGCAAATGAATGACCAAATAGCTTTTTAAAAACACAGTACAGCAGACCTAAGGCAACCTTCTTTTATCATCTTCTAAATTTATGAAGATAAAAATAATAGCAAACACTCATTGAGGGAGCAGGCACTGCTAAGTGTTTTATATGCACTGATTTGCATAACCCTCCCAACAACTATGTGAGGTGGGAATTATTTTTATCTCAGTTTTACAGATGATGAAATGGAGGCTTAGAGAGCAGGGGTCACAATAAGTAGTGTAGAATCTGGGTTTGAATTTGAGTCTGCTTATTCCAAAGTGCATACTTTTAAGTATTACAGTTTCTGCCTCCAATATTGTATATAAAACACCTACTAATACTAAAGAGCTAAAACATGGGAAAGGTATAATCTTGGCATACACATCAGAAGTTCCCCTGATTGTGTTTCATTAGAAATGTGCTGCACAGCATGCAATTTCATAAATGCCATAAATACGTCAGTAAAATGAATGCTGAGTCTCTTGACTCCTAAAATTCGTTTGGCATATAAGGTTCTTTGGTTCTTTACAAGGCATCCAATGTGTCAGCTGCTCATTCCACGTATCTAATCAGTTATACATGCTCATTCCTCCTGAACCAAACAATCTCTCCTATGAAAACATCGCCACTAAATCATTTCCCTGTATCAGCATTGCATGATTGGATTGTTATGGTTCATTCACTATTCTGTGAGATGTTAATAATTATGTTAAGTAAAATAATAAAACAGACAAAGTATACGTGGCCAAATAAGTTTGCCAAATCCTCCATCAAGAAGTTTTAAGTCATTTTTTTTTTGTTGCAGTATTTCTCTTTTACTATACTGGTTTGTGTTGCGGACCTTCCAAAGCAGCACTGTCCCAACATGGGCCCACAAATGCCAGACACACGTACAATTTTCAACTTTATAGTAACTATGTTTAAAAAAGCTGAAAAGATACAAATGAAATTAATTTTAATAAGATATTGTTACCTAATATATCCAAAATACTATCATTTCAATGTGTAATCAATATAAGAAAGTTATTCATGAGACATTATCATTCTTTTTTATATATGTATTTTTGTCCTAATTAGCCAAGATCCAGTGCATACAACACGTCTCAGTTCAGACTGGCCACATTCCAAGCACTCGACAGCTACATGTGGCTGGATACCAGGACTGCACAGCCCAAGACAGGGTATTTGGCATTTCTCTACTGTCTTTGACCATGGAACAGTTTTTTAAGGGAGTATACACCAGGACTAATATTCTGTGAAAAATTCTTTGGGATGTAATACTATATATTTATGTAAAAAATAAAAATAATTTCTAAAAATAGTTTATTTCACAAACACCTTTTGTGTTTCTAAAAGATAACCTTAGCGTATCAGCCAAAACTCTGATTTTTCCAAAAGTTATTTGCCAAAATATTTCTTATACATTGATAAATTTCTTCGGCTTAATGTCTCTCAGATTTCAATATTTTAAAATTTTCAATCTTATATTCAAGAAAGTTAAAATCTTCAAACCCCAAATCAAACTCAAACAGAACAAAACAGAATAAGACGAAACCAGACATGAAGAGGGGAGATAAGTACAGACAGGAATATTGAGTTAGGAGTTAGAACCCCCAGCTTATTTTCCTTAATTTTTTTTCAAAGTCAACATTCTTTTTTATTTATGTTTTTGACATACAAAAAATTGTGCAGAGTTAATGTATACCATTTGCTGAGTGTAGTTTTTAATTTTTTACTTTGTGTGATCTCAGTCATCTCACATCCTCTCCTGCCAGGACCTTGGTAATCCTCCCTTTTAAGATAAGGTTTTGAACTACATCATCTCTGAGGTCTATTCCAGCTCTAGCACCTGGATCCTGACTTGTACCTTGAAGAACCATAAATAGGCTGTAGTTATAGATCTATTCATAAGCACCAACAGAGACAAAATCACATTTTGCTACTATAACAACATGATTAATAATTCAGAAAATAAAATTCACTCAATTCCATAGATGGTTAGCAGACAAAATAGAAAATCACTAAAATAATTTGATTCTATTTATTGAGAAGTTTCAGACCTTCTTACTCACTTTTCCCCCAAACTATTCCAGTGTGTGATTTCAAAGAGACTTAGTATCAATAATCTATATTTGTGACAAATTTGACCAGAAGTCCAGAAGACTTGCTAATAAAGAGATACAGAGACATGCAAAACATGAAAAAGGAGTTTGGCTAAATATTTCCAGTCACAATTAAATTCTTAAATTAGCGACGATTTTTGAAATACGTGACGCTTGCTTCTTTCCCAGGGTGCTAACAATTGCAGTGATGCAAGACTTTGTATTAATACAATGGAATTAATTGTTGTTTTTTTTAAGATGAGGAGAGCTGATTTTTCTTCATCTGTTTTACTAACAAATTATACTGGAACATTAGCCAAATGGTTTTCGAATTACCATTGAAACTAATTTATTTTTGCACAGTTAAGTATAAACATCTCTATCATACCGTTACCAGAAAGTGATTAATATTTCAATTTGATTAAGCGAAATAAAAATTGAAATTTCATTTCTGTTTGTCTTCTTTCTTTGTTTTCTCAGCTGTTGAGAAATGCCCCAATGTGAAGGTGCACTTTGGCCACAAGCTGTTAAAATGTAACCCTGAGGAAGGAATGATCACAGTGCTTGGGTAATCCCGGGTCAGGTTTTTGACTTTAGGGGTAAAGACTTGGTGGAGCATTGTGTCTGTAAAGTTTGTTCTTTGTGGCTGTTTTGAAAGAATCAAATGGTTACTGAAAGGGTAATTCACATGGTTTTTAGATTCAAGGAATTTTGTGTGGAAAATAGGCCCTAGTGTCTTCTGAATACCGACACCAGTGACTCTTCTAAATTCTCATGCTCACTCTCCTTTCTGCAGTACTGTGTTTGAAACTGGTGGCTGTACTCTGCCTCGGACTCTCTCCTCCCTTGAAATAAGTGACTCTCCCTGACCCCGCTTCTCCTGTTCTCTTTCCAGGTGCTATTTCTCTACCTCTCCTCAGCCGATTCTATAATATTTCCCCTAAAGTTCCAAGTTTCATACCCCACTCTTGAGACGTCATGGATTCATGGTCATGGGTTCAACAACCACCTGTCAATTCACAACTCTAAAATAAACATCTCTGGTCCAGAATTCTTTCTTCATTCTCAATCCTGATCGAAGTCTTAATTAATTAATGTTAATTTCCCATTAAACATCTTTGCAGGAACATATCGCCATTATTTCAAACACAATGAAAACCTTCATCATCTGTTTCTCCCAAAGCATGTCCCATGCCTGTCTGCCCTAGTACTGTTGCCCAGGTAATTAGAATAGTTTGTGGTGTGTTCTTTTTTCCTATTTTCTCCCATTAAATCTATAAACACTCCCCAGTCTTTCTTACTCCCTTCTGGCTTCAGAGTCTGTCTTCCTTCTTCCCACAGCAGGACGGGGCTTGGGGCTCTCGTCCCTGCATAGGTAGGCTGTTGTTATCACCTCATCCCTGTTTTCCCCTCCCCTCTGCATTCTACCTCCACTTCAAACTGCCAAGTAAAGTTTTTTAAATTACCACTCTTCATACATCATCCTCCTAATGGAAAAATTCATTTTCTCCCTTTTGCCAGAATAACATATTTAGATCTTTTGTATTAAAATCCAAAATTCTCCTCTTCTCTTCCTGCCTTCCCCTCCCCACATTGTATCCTTTTCTTAAGCTTATCTTCTGATGCCTTCTTCTCAAGCCAAATGTTTTGCTCCTAGAAAATGCTCGTGATATCTCTGTGGTTGTTCACACAAATTCATTCATACACTTGGAATGCATGAATACATTGTTCATTCATTCATACGTTGGCCCCTTTTCAAGATTCTTTTCCTTCATGCAGAATTCAACTCTTTATCATGCTTTTGTGGCCTAACACGTCTTTAGTAATCAGTACTAAATTGTGTGCAATTCTCATAAGCAAACTCATGACTGGGAAACGTTTTTATCTTAATTTTATATCTATTGATGCTAAGTCTGATATGTAAAGTGAATTTTTCTAAATTACTCATTGAGCCACCACTTTTCACAGCCAGGTAGAGGTACATTATTATTATTTTCACCACTAGACTTTTTTGTTTAGGGTGGTTCATTCTATTTTTCAGATCTGACAAAGTTCCCAAAGACGTCACTTGTGACCTCATTGTAGGATGTGATGGAGCCTATTCAACTGTCAGGACTTACCTCGTGAAGAAACCGCGCTTTGATTATAGTCAGGAGTACATTCCTCATGGGTACATGGAGTTGACCATCCCACCCAAGCATGGAGATGTAAGTCCTTCCCCTCTTCCGTCTTCTTTCCACAGCCCTCCTCCCGCGCAAGGGTAGAAGCACATCCCAGTGCAGTGGTTCTCAGCACATCTTGGTCACTCTTGAGGTCTGTCACGACCACCTTGTAATTAATAATACACTGGATGCACAGGTATCTTTTTCACAATATTATTCTCACTTCCTTACTTTTTTGGTATGCTTTTTTGAATGAAAAAGAAAGGAGAGGAGTCACAACCACCCTAGGGGAAACACACAGGGAATTTTGCATTATATAATAATGTTATCCACATTGTTTTTAACCAGCATTTTTAACCTTTAATATTCCAGCAAATGATGAACAAAATTGGTTTGATCCGTCATTTCTCTTCCCTCCAAAACATAACAAGAGAGAAACATAAGAATATTGCCTCATCCAGTGGTTTTCTCACTACCCACCTAAAACACCAGCTCGTCTATGCCTCTTCCATTTTGCTCAGCAAGTTCACCCAACCAGAAGCCACTGTCCTTCACATCTCACCTCATCTACACTTTCCTCTTCCTTATGAATCCTGTGTTTGAACCACTCCAGACCCACAAGTCTTTACCTGCCAAGCTTTTGTTTTCTATGCTTCTAATTTGACACCAAACCACTCATTGTCTTTCTGCCACTTGTGTTGCTGTTAAAAATAAGTTATTTGGCTTCTCATATGTATCCATCTTGCCTATTCAACTGCACAAGGAGACCTCTGAGGTCAAGGAGATATGCACTCATCTATTTCTGTCTGTGTGTTGGTCTTTCTTTGAGGCTGAAAAAGCAAGGAAAGCATGATCGCTTCTCCTAAGACACAAATAGCCGTAATACAGTGTGAAAATGTTAGGTAGAAGACCATGCTGTTCTTTCAGTGTTCTTCTTACTATGTCAGATACACGTGGAAGGTGCTCTCTAAATATTTGCAGAAAGTAATACAAATTTGAAATACTTGGAATATTGATTGTACATTTTTGTGTATATAATTAATATCCTTGGAAACTTTTGAGAGTTTGGGTCAATTGGGTCTTTGGGTCCATTGATCTACTCAAGCAATCAATACTTACTCAGACTGTTATTGTAGGCATTGAAGGGGAGTCACTAAGAAGACAAGACTCCTCTGTACTATTTATGTTTTAGAAAACAAATGATAAGAATGCCTTATCATTATAGAATTTTTTTCAAAATTTTTTGTGAAATTACTTGTAAAATTTTGATTTTGGCTCATGAAACTTAAACTTAAGACTTTTCTGTCCAGCATAGGTAAGTACAAAATAAGGCAAAAATTAAAGTAAAAGACTATTATATATATACCTACCCACATTTATATTTTTATATATACATATATTTTTATGTATATATGTGCGTGTATGTGTGTGTATATATATTTGGAGAGAGAGAGAGAGAGAAGTGAGAGTATATTATACTGTCTTCTCTCAAATCTTGTATTATATTAATACCTGCTATCAAAAACCCATCTAAGGTTGAGTTTATGAAAACAGAACACAAGGCATTTTTTAAGGCAACTACTGCTTTATGTAGCAATAGATGTACGTGTCACCATGGATATGTTACTGGTTTAAATTACTATGGAAACAATTATAAAACAGAGTCAGTTTTATAGATGTGCTATATTAAGCACTAATCAAACATACATCCTGTTTTTCTTGTAGTTTGCCATGGAACCTAACTATCTGCATATTTGGCCTAGAAATGCCTTTATGATGATTGCACTTCCTAATACGGTAGTATAAACTCTCTTATCAATTAATTTTGCATCTGTAACTAATCTTTTTGCTGCTTTTGTACGTAGCATGTGTATAGCTAATTGATCTTTTCATTGTTTAATCTACATAGTGATCATATGTTTTAAACTTTGGGGTTACTGAGGAAAAACCCAAAGGGCTCTAATCATTAGTATCTACTTTGGCAAGGAGAGTTAACTAACACCAATGAATGATGGGAGTTTATGTGCCTGTCATCTCCACCAAGATAGTGCTCCAAAGAAGCCAAAAAGATTTAGATTAAATATGAGGGTGCTCTTCCAGCCTTTAAGGTCTGTAGGACACTGGAATATATATTGTCAAAAAAGAGCATGGTTTTACTTTCATTAAACTCTAGAGGCTTTTTTCTACCTATTTCTCTGGTTAGCCGCTATCTGTCCTGGGGTCAGGGCCTATGATGTTTGCCTGGTGAAAATAGACAGTTTACAGTGTAAAAATTCTCCTAATAACCAAGGAGGCCAGAGAGCACCCCTGGAACTTGGTAGAGTTTTTCTCTGGGAGGGAAAGTTTTCTCTGGGAGGCAGAGTTTTTCTCTGCCTGGCCTGTCTGCTTCGACATTCTTTCCAAGAGTTGGTCACAGCAAGAAGCCCTGCGATTTAGGGATCCACTTGCAGTGTCAGATCACCCAGCCCCCATTCCCTCTCATGCTGCTCCTCTTCTCACAGAACAAATTGTTTATGTGCACTTTGTTCAGGCCCGTTTGCCCCGGTGCCTCTCACGCTGTTCCTCTTCTCACAGAACAAATCATTCACGTGTACTTTGTTCATGCCCTTCGAAGAGTTCGAAAAGCTTCTAACCAGTAGTGACGTACTGGATTTCTTCCAGAAATACTTTCCAGATGCCATCCCTCTCATTGGAGAGTAAGTTTCAAGATGTACAATTGTGTCTTTAGCTCCACTGATTTGAGTTATTCCAAATTAAAAAAAAAAGTTATACGTCTTATTGCTATTTTGGTTAAACTCAATGGATCAATGCAGTGACCTGGACAGAAACCTACATAGAGCAAAAGTCTAAGTGGATGTTGCGCTGTGAGCAGGATTCTGAAAAAACCCATGCTATGGCCAGTTTATGGGAAAGATGAGCCACCAATGTCCCTAAGCTTTTGTGTATCTTGTGCAGCCTCCTAAGGCCTGTTGGGGCTTGGCATGCCACAGAGACAGGCTGTGCTTTTTCCTACTGGTAGGTACACAAATATTTAGCACAGCAAATGTATCTGGAAGCCTCAAGTCTCAGATCTACCACGTACTAGCCACATAAGCTTTCCTATATTTTAGGCCCTGCATGGTAAATGGTTGATGATAATACCCACCTCAAAGGGTCGAGAACTAAATGAGATCATGCCTGTAAATCACTCAGCACAGGGCCTGGCACGTATTAAGCTCCCCACAGTTGACAGCCAGTTGTCTGGTTTATGACCTAGTGCTCCTCTGGCCCATGTCAACACCCTCCGCTGGTCTTTGTCATGTGTTCTCATTCAATGCCTCTCCTCCCTCTTGGAATCCAACTCACTTCCTACCGCCAATGGTGTCTTCATGGAGGCAGCACAGTGTTGCAGAAAGAGTAGAAAGAATAGGCCTTACTCAGTTCAGGCCGCTGTAACAAAACTACCCTAGACTGGGTGGCTTGTAAATGAGAGCAATTTATTGCTCACAGTTCTGGAGGTTGTGAAGTCCAAGATCAAGTCACCAGCAGATTCGGTGTCTGGTGAGGTCCCACCCACTTCTTGGTTCATAGGTGGTAGCCTTCTCACTGTGTCCTCACAAGGTGGAAGGGACATGGGATCTTTCTGGGGTCCCTTTTATAAGAGCACCAATACCATTTATGAGAGGTTCCACTCTAAAGACCTACTCACCACCCAAAAGTCCCACCTCCCAATACCATCACGTTGGGATTTAGTAGTTCAACATATGAATTTTAGGTGGACATAAACATTTAGTCTATAGCAGAGTGAGATTTTAATACTGATTTTACCCCTTACTGCCTTGAGTCTCACGTTTAAAATGGGTATCAGAATACTTACCTTAGGGCAGTTGTGAAAATTAAATGAGCTAATTATGTAAAAGGGATAGCCCACTGGCTCAGAGCAGGTCTTGCAAAAAATCATTAGTTCACATTTTTTTCTACAGTCTAATTCAGTCCATGTTGATCCCTTTTTCCCCAAGCGTGAAGAGAAATCTTCATCTATACACCAAAATTAGCCCCTATATATGTTTAAAACTGGTTCCATGGCTATTTTGTGCCTCTCTAGCCAGATTTAAGATTCTATGTACTGTTTCTCTACTTACAGCTTCCACAAAACTCTGTAGATGCTTTACAAATATTAGAGTTTTTCCTTTTTCACTATAAGAATTATGTGTTACAATAGAACTCTTGAACTTATTCGTCCTAACTGAAATTTTGTACCCTATGACCAACATATTCCAATCCCCCAAATACTAGTTTGATTGCTTTTGTACATTTCCAAATACATAAAGGTTCATATTAATTTTAATTTTGGTTTAACTTTGTTGTTGTTTAATCAAATACACAACATCATTTGTTTGATTTTTTTCTATCGAAGCTTCAAATATACCCATGTATTTGAAAATTTCATGGTCCATATGCATGATAATGAAGTTTTCACAACATATGACACAGAAATATTCAAATTATTCAAATGCAGCCAAACTTGTTCTTTTTGGATGTGATTAACATTGGTGCAGACCAAAAAGGTAAGAACAATGAAATTTTAAGACTGGAAGAAACTTTATTTTTTCCCTTTCCTTTTTATTTTCTGGCATTCTTGTGTATTTTTCAACAAATTCACCGATAACAAATTCAGTAAATCTAAAAGAATTTAGCAATATTTAATACCTAATTTAATGTCTTTACATTTTGATTATCTCCCTCTGAAGGAGAGAGCTGGTGCAAGACTTCTTTCTGTTGCCCGCCCAGCCCATGATATCTGTAAAGTGCTCTTCATTTCACTATAAATCACACTGTGTGCTGATGGGAGATGCAGCTCACGCCATGGTGCCATTTTTTGGGCAAGGAATGAACGCGGTGAGTTCTTTTTTCCTAGGTAAGTCCCTGAAATACCTCCATGTTAGTCTCAACTCATAAGTCTTAAATAAAAGAAAATGTCTAAGAATATCCCCACATAATCTCCGAGAACACAATCAATTCAATAATCATACCAGTTGTTTAACTAGACTGATCACCAACCCACTCAGGATCTGGATTACTTGATCCAGTAATCCATAGTAGAAAAAAGCAAAAAGTATATTATAGTTATTTCTTGGTATTTCTGGGGAATTGGTTCCAGGACACCTGTGGATACCAAAATCTGTGGATGTTCAAGTTTCTGATATAAAATGACATAGTATTTGCACATAATCTATTTGACATTCTGACATATATGATTTTCTTTTTTAAAAAAAAAATATTTTTAATTACATGGGTAAATAATAGTTGCATATATTTATGGGGTACATGTGATGTTTTGATACAGGAATACAACATGTAATGGTCAAACAGAGTAATTGAAGTATCCATCCCCTTAAGCATTTATCATTTCTTTTTATTAGGAACATTCCAATTCTACTCTTTTAGTTATTTTAAAATATACATTAAATTATTGTTATTGTGCTACTAGATCTTATTCTAACTATATTTTTGTACTCATTAACCATCCCCACTTTATTCCCTCTCCCCACTACTCTTTTTAGCCTCTGGTAACCGTCATTCTACAATCTAACTCCATGAGTTCAATTTTTTTTTTTAAGCTCCCACATATAAATGAGAACATGCGATATTTGTCTTTCTGTGCCTGGCTTATTTCAGTTAACATAATATCTTCCAGTTCCATCCCTGTTGTTTCAAATAACAGGATTTTATTCTTTTGTATGGCTAAATAATATTCCATTGCATGTCTGTGCCACATTTTCTTTATCCATTCATCCATTGATGGTCATTTAGGTTGATTCCAGGCATATAGTGCTGTAATAAACATAGGAATGCAGTTATCTCTTTGACATACTGGTTTCCTTTCTTTTGGGTATATACCCTGCGGTGGGATTGTTGGATCACATGGTAGTTCTACTTTTATTTTTTAGGAGCCTCCACGCTGCTTTCCATAGTGGCTGTACTAATGTCCATTCCCATTCACAGTTATGTGAGGGTTCCCCTTTCTCCATATCCTTGCCAGCATCCATTGTTGCCTGTCTTTTGGATAAAAGCCATTTTAACTAAGGTGAGATGATATTTCATGGTAGGTTTGCTTTGTATTTATCTGATGAGTAGTGATGTTGAACATTTTTTCATATATCTGTTGGCCATTTGTATGTCATCTTTTGAGAAATGTCTAATCAGATCTTTTGCCTGTTTCCTAATCAGATTATTTGTTTTTTTCCTATTGAGTTGTTTGAGCTCTTTATATTCTGATTCTTAATCCCTTGTCAGATGGGTAGTTTGCACATATTTCACATATTTTTTCATATTCTTTGGGTTGTCTCTTCACTTTGTTAACTGTTTTTTTTGTTGTTGTTGTTGTTGTTTTTTTGCTACATAGATGCTTTTTAGCTTGTTGTAATCCCTTTTGTCCATTTTTGCTTTGGTTGCCTGAGCTTTTGAGGTCTTACTGAAAAAAATCTTTGCTCAGACCAATGTCTTGGTGTGTCTTCCCAATGTTTTCTATGAATAGTTTCATAGTTTCAGATCTTAGATTTACTTCTTTAATCCATTTTGAGTTGCTTTTTGTATATGGTGAGAGAGAGAGGTCCAGTTTTACGAATATGAATATTCAGTTTTCTCAGCACTCTTTATTGAAAAGACTGTCCTGTCCCCAATGTATGTTTTTGGGGAAATGAGTTCATTGTAGATGTGTGGATTTACTTCTGGGTTCTCTATTCTGTTCATTGGTCTATGTTTCTATTTTTATGCCAATACCATGCTGTTTTGTTTACTATAGCTTCGTAGTGCAATTTGAAGTTAGGTAATGTGTTTCTTCCAGTTTCATTTGTTTTGCTCAGGATGGCTTTGGATATTCTGGGTCATTTGTGGTTTAATATCAATTTCAGAATTATTTTTTCTACTTTTGTGAAGAATGTCCTTGGAGTTTTGATAGAAATTTCATTGAATATGTAGATTGCTTTGGGTAGTAGGGACATTTTAACAATATTGATTCTTCCAACCCATGAAAATATGATATCTTTCAATTTATTAGTGCCCTCTTCAATTTCTTTCACCACAGTTTTATTGTTTTCACTCTAAAGATCTTTCACTTTTTTGGTAAAGTTTGTTACTAGGTATTTTATTTGTAGCTATTGTAAATGTTATTATTTTCTTTTTTTTTTCAGATTGTTTGCTGTTGGCAGATAGAAATACTATGGATTTTCATATGTTGATTTTGTATCCTGCAACTTTATTAAATTTGTTAATCAGTCTTAATCATTTTTCAGTGGTGTCTTTAGATTTTTTTAGATATCAGATTATATCATCTGTAAACACAGATAATTCGACTGCTTTCTTTCCAATTCAGATGCCTTTTATTATTTTCTCATGTTTAATTGCTTTGGCTAGGACTTTCAGGACTATGTTGAATAAAAGTGGTGAAAGTGGGAATACTTTTCTTGTTCCAGAAGCTTTTCTCCATTCAGTATGATATCAGCTGTGGGTCTGTTTTGAGTATGTTCTTTCCAGATGCAGTTTTTTGAGAGTCTTTATCATAAAGGGATGTTGAATTTTAAAAAAAATTTTTGGCATCAATTAAAATGATCATTTTTTGTCATTTATTCTGTTGATATGAAGTTTTACATTTATTGATTTGCATTTGTCAAACCATCCTTGCATCCCTGAGATGATTTCCACTGAATCATGATGAATGCTCTTTTTAATGTGTTGTTGAATTTGATTTGCTAGTATTTTATTGAGGACTTTTGTATCTATATTCATAAGAGATATTAGCCTGTAGTTTTCTGTTTTTGTTGTGTCTTTGGTTTTGGTATCATGCTGTGATACTGGCCTCATAGAATAAATTTGGAAGTATTCCCTCCTCCTTGGTTTTTTGGAATCGTTTGAGTAGTATTGGCATTAATTCTGCTTTAAATGTTCAGTAAAATTCAGCAGTGAAGACATCAGGTCCTGAGCTTTTCTAGGATGGGAGGCTTTTTATTGCTGTTTCTGTCTTGTTACTTGTTACTGGTCTATTGAGGTTTTGGATTTCTTCATGATTTAATCTTGGTATATTGGATCTGCTTAGGAATTCATCTATTTCTTCTAGGTTTTGCAATTTATTAGCATACAGTTGCTCATAATAGTCTCTAATGATCCTTTGAATTTCTGTGGTATCAGTTGTAGTGTTTCCTTTTTCATCTCTGATTTGATTTATTTAGAACTTCTTTCTTTTTTTCTTAGTCTGCTAAATGTTTGTCAATTTTATCTTTTCAAAAAACCAACTTTTTGTTTTATTGATCTTTTGAATTTTTTTAATCTCAATTTCATTTATTTCTACTCTGATCTTAATTATTTATTTTCTTCTACTAAGTTTGGATTTGGCTTGCTCTTACTTTTCTATTTCTTTAAGATGCATAGTTAGGTTGTTTATTTGAAATTTTCCTACTTTTGTGATGTAAGATTTTATTACTTTAAATTTCTGATTTAGTACCGCTTTCTCTGTATTCCATAGGTTTTGGTGTGTTCTGTTTTCCTTTTTATTTTTTTCAAGAATTTTTAAGATTTCCTTCTTAATTTCTTCATTGACTCAGTGTTCATTGAGGAGCATATTGTTTAATTTCTGTGTGCTTGTATAGTTCCAAAGTTACTCTTGTAATTGATTTCTACTTTAATTCCATTGTGATCAGAAAAGATACTCAATATGCTTTTAGTTTTTTAAATTTTTGACACTTGTTTTAAAGCCTAACATATGGTCTATCCTTGAGAATATTTTATGTGTGAAGGAGAAGAATTTTGTATTCTGTATCTGTTGGATGAAATGCTCACTAAATGTCAATTACATCCATTTGGTCTATAGTGCAGATTAAGTCCAATGTTTCTTTGCTGATTTTCTGTCTGGATGATCTGTCCAATGCTGTACGTGGGGTGTTGATGTCCCCAGTTATTATCATATTGGGATCTATCACTCTCTTTAAATCTGATATTTGCTTTATATATGTGGATGTTCTAATATTTGGTTAGATATTTATAATTGTTATATCCTCTTGCCAAATTGACCTCTTTATCATTATATAGATGACTTTCTTTTTACAGTTTTTGTCTTGAAATCTATTTTATCTATTATAAGTATAGCACTCCTGCTCTTTTTTGGTTTCCATTTGGATGGAATATCATTTTCCATCCCTTTATTTTTGTCTATGCAGACTTACCACTGCCAATTTGTTATTTCTTTTCTGGTTGTTTTGTTAGTTCTTCCTTCCTTCCTTCCATCCTTCCTTCCTGTCTTCCTTTTTGTAAAAGTGATTTTCTCTGGTAATATGTTTAATTTCTTGCTTTCTATTTGTAGTGTATTTGTTATAGGTTTCTGTTTTGTGGTTACCATGAAGCTTGCAAATAACATCTTATTACCAATTATTTTAAACTGATGACAACATAACTCTAATTACAAAGACAAGAAAATAAACAAATAAGCAAAGAGAAAACTAAAAATTCTACACTTTAATTCCATCCTCTCCCACTTTTTGACATTTTGTTATCTCTATTTATATATTTTTATACTGCTTAGCTCTTAAAAAGTTGTTGTAATTATTATTTTAACAGGTTGTCTTTTAGTCTTCCTACTAAAGATATGAGTGGTTTACACACCACAATTGCAGTATTAGAGTATTTTGTATTTGTTTTGTACTTACTGTTATCAGTGAGTTTTATACCTTCGTATGAGTTCTTGTTCATTAACTTCCTTTTCTTTGAGATCAAAGAACTTCACTTAGCATTTCTTTTGAGATAGGTCTGGTATTAATGAAACAACATGAACAACCTGGTGTTGAAAACAACAGGTTTTCTTGTTGTTGTTCTGGAAAAGTCAGTATTTCTCCTTCATGTATGAAGAATAATTTTGTTGGATATATCTTTTACGTTGAAAGTTTTCTTTTTCCATTAGCACTTTGAATATGCCATCCCACTTTCTCCTGGCCTGTAAGGTTTCTGCTGAGAAGTCTGCTGCCAGATACATCAGATCTCCTTTGTATGTTATTTGCTTCTTTTCTCTTGCTGATTTTAGGACCCTTTCTTTTTCTTTGACCTTTGAGAGCCTGATTAATATATTCCTTGAGATAATCTTATCTGGGTTGAATGTGCTTGGTGTTCTATGACCATCTTGAACCTGATTACTCATATCTTTCTCTAGATTTGGAAAGTTCTCTATTATAATTTCTTTGAATAAGCTTTCTACCCCAATCTCTCTCTCTCTACTTCTTCTTTAAGGCCAATAACTCTTAGGTTTGCCCTTTTGGGGCTATTTTCCAGATCTTATAGACATACTTCATTCTATTTTATTCTTTTTCTTTCTTCTACTCTGATTGTGTGTTTTCATATAGCCTGTCTTCAAACTCACTAATTATTTCTTCTCCTTGATTTGTTGAAAGACTCTGATGCATTTTCAATTTGTCAATTGAACTTTTTGCTCTAGAATTTCTGCTTGGTTTTTTTAAATTTCAATCTCTTTGTTAAACTTCTCTGATAGAATTCTGAATTCCTTTTCTGTGTTATCTTGAAGTTCATTAAGCTTCCACAAGACAGCAATTTTTAATTCTCTGTCTGAAAGGTCACATATCTCCATCACTCCAGGATTGGTCACCCATGCTTTATTTAGTTCTTTTGGTCATATTTTCCTGGACATTCTTGAGGCTTGTGGATGTTGATCACTGCCTGAGCATTCAAAAGTTAGATATTTTTTTCAGTTTTCATAGTCTAGGCTTGTTTGTTCCTGTTCTTCTTGAGAAGGCTTTCCATATATTCAAAGGGGATTGAGTGCTGTGATCTAAGCCTGTGGTCACTGCAGGTGGATCAGCACTAGGAGTGCCCTTAGCCCAGGAATACTGAAACTCTTGTGTACTCCTAGAGGCACTGCTTCAATGGATTTGGATAAGATAAGAGAGAATTTCTTGCACTACCAGACAAAGTCTCTTGCTCCCTTCTCTCTCTGTCCTCCAGTCAGAAGTTTCTCTTCATGCTGGGCTGTCTGGAGTTGGGGCAGGGGTAATGTGGGCACCTTCATGGCCACCACAGATAGCACTATGTTGAGCCACACCTGAATCCACCATGGTACTGGGTCTTGCCCAAGGACCTTGGCAACTATTACCTGGCTACTGCTGATATTTATTCAAGGCTCTAGAGCTCTTTAGTCAAAAGGTGATGAATCCTGCTGGGACTACGTCCTTCCCTTCAGGGCAGCAGATTCTTTTCTGGCCCAGTGTGGGTCTAGAAATGCCATTCAGAAGCAAAAACCTAGAATCAGAGGCTTCTGGAATCTGCTTGGTACTTTATTTTACTGTGGCTGAGCCGATACCCAAGTTGCAAGACAAAGTCCTCTGTACCCTTCCCTCTCCTTTCCCCAAATGAAAAAAGTTTCTCCCTGAGCTGCACTGCCTGGAGTAGGAGAAGGAAGTCCCACATACTTTAAATCATCTCTAAATTATTTATAATACCTCGTGTAATATAAATGCTATGTATTTTTTATTATGCTGTATTGTTTTTTATTTGTATTGTTTTATTGTTGCATTATTTTTATTGGTTTATTTTTGGAATATTTTCAATGTGAGCTTGATTGAATCTGCAGTTGTAGAACCTGAGAATACGTATGCAGGTCAACTATATGGTATTCTGTTCAGTTAGAAAAATGTATCAATAACTCAAAATTTGGAGACTTGGCTATCAGAAATTCAGGACTTAATTTTTAACATAAATTTTTTCTAGAGATTATGCATAAGTATGGAATGTTAGCTTCAAAGAAAGACAAGAATCTCAAGTTATCTGTTTCTTTTCCAATTTTTCTTTCCAAAGAAAAGAGAAACTTGGTTGACAAGACTAAATAAAACTATGAAACTTATTAAATGTTGAATAATATAGCCTTTTATGGAAATTTTACTATTCTGGCTAGAAAAAAAATTTCAGAAAAGAAATAGTCTTAAAATGTTGTACATCAGTTTCAAGAAATCCTAAACTAAATGTGTGTATACGTGTGTGTGCTCTAATAGCTTTATAATCATTAGTCATATATTGTTTTGATGATTAAGATATATTCCAAGTAAAAATAGCTTATGAATCTAATCTTTTATATTTTCCACAAAGTAGTGGTAAATATTTTGTCTGATAAAAACATGAGAACACATTAATCATAGTACAATGCATAAAATACATAGTACAATGCATAAGATTACAGAATCTGGCATTAGAATACCCAGTTTCAAATCCTGGCTCCATAAATTACTACAAATATGTTCTCACACAACTTACCTTATTTTCTTTATCTGTAAAATTAGAATTTTAATGATGCCTACCTCAGAAATTTGTGAAAAGTAAACAAAATTAATATAAATTAAGAATTTTATAATAAGTAAAGAATTTTAAACTGTAATCTCAGACCCATATTGTATCTTTCATTTCTAAATGCATATAGCATATAGCATTGAATCTACTTAATTTATTTGACAAGTAAATTTACTTGTTTCAGATGCAATCTCTATAATTGATGTGAAAATTTTAAAAATATCTTTATATTGTTTCTAAAGCTACAGTTTGAATTTCTAGAAAACAGAAAACATGGTTTTCAATTTTCTTATTTCACTCTGCATTTAACATAGTACATTACTAATTTTGTAGACTTACTAATATTTGACATTTGCTTTCATCTTAAATTATAGGAGCTAAATTAATATGAGAGTAATTTTATCTTATCATTAAATTGCTGTAAATGCGAACCTCAAAAACCTGAATAGTTTAAATATAATTCTAAAACTCGTGATAGAGCAATGTAATTATTTGCCCTTCTCAAAGAAGCAATGGAATCCATCAAAATTACAATAATTTAAAATCTTGGTCAAATTCTAAATCCTTATATATATATATTTGTGTGTGTGTGTATATATATATATATAGAGAGAGAGAGAGAGAGAGAGAGAAGGAAGGAGAGGGGGAGATAGATACATGAGTTGGACAAAGACAACACCATCAAGCATGCAGCTGGTAGTCTTTTATAATCATAATTCAATACCAGGTAATAATTCAACTACTTTTTACTGGTTGAAGATATACAGCCTATGAATTATACTCGCCAATAGAAGGTCTGTTCAAAACTGGTATGAAGATTTTTCTCGTTTTTTTTTTTTCTTATTTCAGGGCTTTGAAGACTGCTTAGTATTTGATGAGTTAATGGATAAATTCAATAATAACCTTAGTAAGTAAAATTTCTCAATTGGACATGGACCCCCTCTGCTGACTGTGTACTGATTTCTGACCCTCAGTGATCACAAACACATGATGTACATTCCCTGTTCAAGATCATACATTCTTCAGTTACAGCCTTTGTCACTGTCTTTGCCCATTTCAGACAATGAACACCCAAGGAGGGAAACCTAGTTTCTTTTAAGTCTGTACAGGAAGGTCTGTGTCCTGATCCACAAAAAGATAAAAGTTCAGAGTACCAAAGCTTGGCTATGATATGATTTCTCTCCCTTTTCAACCTAGGTACCACCCTCTGCCCACATCTCATACAGCATGTTCCCAGAAACACTCCCAGAAGCTCCAGTACTTTCTCGCTTTTTGCCCACCACAGTTCGCACCTGATATGTCCATTTGCTTTTTCATTAAAATTGATGCAGCCAATATACTATTTTACAAATATTAAAGTTTTAAGTTTTTATGTAATTCTGGAATTAAGTTAAATTAAGTGTGTACAAGTATATGTATAAATTTTATATGTATGTGTGCGTATATATAATTTTTATATATATGAGAAAGTGCAAATGATAGCCTAACAACTGAATAACCTTTTGCTGCCTCCCAGCATCACATGTTCTCAATGGCTACTTCTGAATTTAAACCCATTTCGGTAAAGGACAAACTAGAGAAGTGGCCTTAAACTTACACCAGATTCAAGTCCTGACTCACCAATTAGTTAGCTGTGTGATCTTGAGCAAGTCACTTAACCTTCCTAAAGCCTCAGTTCTTTTTCATGTATATAAATAATACCAACTTCAAAGAGTTGTAAAGATTAAATAAAATGATGTCTATAAAGCTTTAAAAAGAAAAAAAGAGTCTGACATAAAATAAGTTCATAGTAAATGTTTGTTATGGTGTCATAGGAAGTCACTGGACACTGCTGCCTGGGTCTGAAGAGATTATAGGTTTGGGGGGCAAATTTCTTCTGTTTTATTTTTCCTTCCTTTCCCAGTCATCTCACTCAGACACTTGAGATCCAAAAACATTTTGTTTCCTGCCTTCCTAACCCTCGTGTGATTTGTTTCCACGATGGAAGTAGATGGGGGACTCATGTATCCGAGCATACTGTGGTTTGGGGAACTAGAGAACAAAGATAAAACAGTAATTATGAAAAATAATCATAACTCACATCACTCAGCATTTCATATGTGTTGAGGATTGTCTTAGTCTGTTTTATATTTCTATAAAGCAATACTTGAGACTGGACAATTTATAAAGAAGAGAGGTTTATTTGGCTCATGGTTACGCAGACTCTACAAGAAGCATGGCACTGGCATCTGCTTCCGGTGAGGGCTTCACGCTGCTTCCACTCATGGTGGAAGGGGAAGGGGAGCAGGCATGTCACATGGTGAGGGAAGGAACAGAAGAGAGAGAGAGGGAGGTGTTACACTCTTTTTAACAATCAGATCTCATGAGAACTAATAGAGAATGAACTTACTCATTGCTGTGAGAAGAGCTCCAAGCCATTCATGAGGGATCTGCCCTCATGACCCAAACACCTCCCATTAGACCCTACCTCCCACACTGGGGATCAAACCTCAACATGAAGCCAGGCATGGTGGCTCATGCCTATAATCTTAGCATTTGGGGAGGCCCAGGAGGGAGGATTGCTTGAGGCCAGGGGTTTGAGACCAACTTGGGCAACACTGTAAGACTCCATCTCTATAAAAATATTAAAATATTTAGCCAGGCTTGGTGGCTCATGCGTGTAGTCCAAGCTAACCAGGAGGCTAAAGCTGGAGGATTGCTTGAGCCCAGGAATTACAGTGAGCTATGATGACACCACTGTGCTCAAGCCTGGGCAACAGAGTGAGACCCTGTCCCTAAAAAAAAAAAAAAAAATTTCAGCATGAGATTTGGAGGGGACAAATATCCAAACTATATTAGGTATCTTGCTGTTTTTTAAATGCATTATCTTATTGGGTCCTCACAAAAAGCATGGGATACAGGTACTGTTCTTGTTCCCATTTTACAACTGAGCAATTAAAGCTTAGAGATGGTTAAGTAACTTGCCCAAAATCATGTAGCTAGGAAGTGGTAAAGCTGGGACTTGAACTCAGGTTTACTGATGTTAAAAATGATAATCTCTAATAACTAGAGCTGTTAGGCTGTGTAGAAGTAATACCAGTTAGTCATTAATTGTCAAATATTTATTCAATATTTACTATATACCAGGTTAAGATTTCAAACATGAAATACAGGAGCTGCCTTCTAGGAGTTCACAGGATAATGGGGGAGCTGATATTTAAGCTGATAACGTGTCTTAGGTACAATGAAACAAGTGTGCACAGGGTACCAAAGGAACACAAGAAAGAGTAGCAAATTCTAAGAACTGAAGGAGGGGTGTCATTTACAGTCATATTTATATGAACCGTTTTCCATTTGTGAAATAAGAAAAATAATGATTTTACTAATCAACAAGTATAATATATATTAACTTTATTATAACTTTTATTTAATCACAATAGAAAATTCTCTATGTGTATTGTTCAGTAGTCATAGATTGTTCATCTTATAGAATGGTTATTCATAGTTTTAAAAGAATAGAGAAGACATTGGTAGTGAATATACCATTGAATGTGTCCTGTGGAGAGCCCAGCACATTTTTACAGATTGTTTTGGAAAGACGTATTATTTAACTTGGTTTCTAGGTTTGTGTCTTCCTGCGTTCTCAAGATTTAGGACTCCAGATGATCATGCGATTTCAGACCTGTCCATGTACAACTACATAGAGGTGAGTTAGAAGGTTTGGCTTGATTCCATGAGATGGGTCACTGATAGTCTAACAAACATTCTTTTCTTGGTCTTTGCTCCAGCCCTCATCTCATGTGTGCTGCACAAAAGTAGGTACAGACAAGAGCACACACGGAGCATTGCTTAGACGTGGGCAAATGGTGACTGTGTGGCCAGGGACAATGACACACACACATCATTTCTCCCTACACTTCAGGGACATTTGGGAGGTAATAGAGATGACAAGCCCTCTGATAATTCACACGCTTAAATCTTAGACATTTAATAGAGCTAGTAATGTGCTATTTTAATGAAAATATAACTCTCAGATGTGTTAGCATATTTAGAAAATCTAAGAAATGTTACATGACCTTTTCACTCTTAACATTATAACGTGCATATTTAAAGTAGCATTGAATATCCTTTGGAGACTTATCATACCAAAGAAATTCATGGTCAGAAAGATTAGTACTTTGAAGAAAAACACATTACTTCTATTTTGAGCAAGTTCTATGAAAAACTCACAGTGTTTGTGATTATAGTCTTAAAGTAATCAAAGGAAAGAATTTATAAGATAAATTTAAAGAAGAGAGAACCTAGCTGTTTTCCATCTCTCCTGAAGATAGAAAGAAAGAAGGTGACTTCGACTTGAGGAGAATTGTATCATATGTGATGAAGCAAGCTCTGTAAGACATTGGAAGGCTTTATTGATGTATCTTGCCTGAGTCTTTAAAAACAGGACAGCTGCAACACAATGTTTGTCCCGAATAAGGAGTAGGTCAAGGCAAACACAGCTTTAAACAATCTCTTGTTGCCGTAAACAGTATTTCAAACCAACCAGGAAGCAACAGAAAATTAGTCAAATCTTTGAGCTCACGGATCACCCACATATCTGGTTGAAGAAAACCCTCTGCTGAAATGGAATTCTTATATTCCATTGAGGAAAATAGATTTCCCTACAGGTTTTGTGTAATTGCTGTATATTTTCAAGATAATGTCCTATATTACAGACATTTACTAAAAGAGATTAGGAATGAGTATGATAAAAATAAAAAATTTGACTACTTTATGTCTGGAATTGTGATGAGTAAGAATGATGAGTCATGGTAAGTTGTGCTAAGGAAAGATATATACTTTGTTCAAAAGTATTATTTAAGACTCTCATATGATTGCAGATGCGAGCACACGTCAACTCAAGGTGGTTCATTTTCCAAAAGAGCATGGAGAGATTTCTTCATGCTCTGATGCCGTCTACCTTTATCCCTCTCTATACCATGGTAAGGTCTGGACTTAAGACTGTGTCTCATTATAATCCTCTGTTTAGCCATTAAAGAATACACAAAAACACATTTTAAACTTCCCTACAGGTCGTCTTTTCCAGGATAAGGTACCATGAGGCAGTGCTACACTGGCGTTGGCAAAAAAAGGTTGGAACAGATTACATTTTGTTTTAAAAAAAAATCTGGTGTGTTGAAATGTCATAGTGTTGTGTTATGGTTATGTTTATATCAGGCAAATACAGAAATGATGAGACAGACACCATGTTTGCCTTCCAAACAAAAAAATGTCCTGAGACACAAAGGGCAGAGAGCTTCCTGAACAACATTACAAAGAAGAGGCAGATAGAGAGCTTTCGAAAGGAAGAAATTCAAGAAAGAAATTGATGCCAGGATTTCTCAACTTTTTACCTTACCTTAGCAATGTGAACTGTTCTTGAGTTTCACTTCCTGCAATAGTCTTATGGATTGAATTTGTAATATTGGAAAAAATTGAATCACATATAAAACACTAATTCCAACATAATGCTATGATACGTTCGTTTTGGGCAGTTGACCCAGGAAGACCATTAAATGGAATTCAAATTCTTGATCTCTTTGGGAATTTTACAACAAATAGATTTTGTTTAGTGCGTAGACATTGAGTGGCGGTGGTGATGAGCAAGACACCATCCCTATCCTTCACACAGCTCAGAGGCTAGTGGGGGAGGCAGTGGAGAGGGATGACCTGCTCTGGGGAGAACGGCAGTGGACTGGAGAGGGGAGGCTGGAAGAACATGAGTAACGTGCCCAGGTAGGAAAGGCCAGGACTGCAGTAGAGCCGGAAGGCAGCGCATGTGTGTAAGAATGGCCAGACGGGAAGCTGGACTGGTAAGTAGAGCCTTAAACATCTGGAACACTATCTTGGGAGAAATGGGAAGACCAAGGAGGCTCATAGACTCAGGTCTGGATTTTAGAAAAATTACTTTGCTGTGTGGAGAATGGGTTGGAAGGAATCAAGATTTATCCATGTAAAGATGGATAAAGTAGCATCCCTGGAGCTAAAAGGAGCTAAAAGTCTAAAAGGGTCAAAGAGACAGGCAGTTAGAATGCAGGACAGCAAGTATGGTGAGGATGACCAGGAGTGCACCTGACCAGATTAGAATGAGCCTCAGGCTGCCCTTTTACTGCTGTTGGCAAAGGTGTGTTGTTCGAAAGTCTTTGAGCGAGTTTGTCTTCTCAGTCACAAGAGCCACCAGGCCCACCGCTCTTCTTGGAGACTTTGTCTGAGAAGTGACTGAATTGTTTGTGTCCTCAGCTGGCTGCTCTGCTAAGACAGAGTTCACAGCTCTTTTTCTAAACTGTCGAGGGTGGGGGGGGTGGGGAGGAGGGGTTATGGCTGCACAAAGTTGACCGCTAAGAATTCCTCATACAGAACACCTGCAATCATGAGTTTCCTGGGAGAGAGGGAGGAGGGAAGCTTGCAATTCTTGACTTTACCTTGACCATATCAATTCTTTGTCTGGTGATCATG
>CAUYSK010017198.1:0-25891 GCA_963575035.1 Avahi laniger | reverse complement strand
AAAACGGGATTTATACATGCAAAAGATTGAAACTAGATCCCCACCTCTAACCTCTCACAAAAATCAACTCACGTTGGATAACAGACTTAACCCTAAGGCATGAAACCTTAAGAATTCTGGAAGAAAATGTGGGAAAGACTTCTTTAGGCATCGGTCTAGGTAAAGAATTTAAGAAGAAGATCCCCAAAGCAATCGCAGTAGCAACAAAAATAAACAAATGGAACCTGATCAAATTAAAAGCTTCTGCACAGCCACGGAAACTGTCCTTAGAATGAATAGACAACCTACAGAATGGGAGAAAATATTTGCTTTCTACACATCCAATAAAGGGCTGATAACAAGAATCTATATAGAACTTAAGAAAATCAACAAGAAAAAATCAAACAACCCCATCAATAATGGGCAAAGGATGTGAAAAGAGACTTTTCAAAAGAAGACGAATAACGGCCAGCATACATTTTAAAAAGTGCTCAACGTCTCTAATCATTAGGGAAATGCAATCAAAACTACAATGAGATATCAGCTAACTCCAGTGAGAATGGCCTCTATCAAAAAGTCCAAAAATAACAAATGCTGGCATGGATGTGGAGAGATTGGAACACTGTTACACTGCTGGTGGGACTGCAAGTAAGTACAACCCCTGTGGAAAGTAATTTGGAGATACCTAAAAGAGCTAAAAATAGAAATACCATTTGATCCAGCAATCCCACTACTAGGCAACTATCCAAAGAAAAAAAAGACATTCTATAATAAAGACATCTGCACTCAAACGTTTAGAGCAGCACAATTTACAATTGCAAAGATGTGGAAACAACCCAAATGCCCATCAATACATGAGTGGATTAATAAAATGTGATATATATATATATCATGGAACACTACTGAACTACAAAAAACAATGGTGATCTAGCACCTCTGGTATTATCCTGGATAGAGATTGAGTCCATCCTTCAAAGTGAGGTATCACAAGGATGGAAAAATATGCACCACATGTACTCGCCATCAAACTGGTACTAATTGATCAACACTAAGGTGCTCACGTGGTAGAAATACTCACTGGGTGCTGGTCAGGTAGAGAGGGTAGGCGGGTGAGGGATAGAGGGGGTGGGGTGGGTAAGCCCACAGCTAATGCAGATGGAGCGCACTGTATGGGGGAAGGACACACTTGTGGCCCTGGCTTGAATGAGGCAAATGCCTGTCATGTAACCAAATGTTTGTATACCCATAATATTCTGAATTAAAAAAAAAATTTTTTAAATAGTAAAAAAATAAATGGTTCTGGGAAAATTAACTAGCCTCATGCAGAAGAATGGAACTGGATCCCTATCTCTCACCATATAAAAAATTTAACTCAAGATGGATTAAAGACTTAAGTGTTGGACCTGATACCATAAAACTTCTAGAGCACATAGGAAAAACTCTTTGGGACATTGGCTTAGGCAAAGAATTTATGACTAAGACCCCAAAAGCAAACATAGCAACAAAAACAATAAATGGGACTTAATTAAACTAAAAGTTTCTTAACAGCAAGGGAAATAATCAACAAATAGACAATCTACAGAATGGCAGAAAATATTTGCAAACTATATATCCAACAAAGAACTAATATCCAGAATCTACAAAGAATTCAAACAAATCAGCAAGAAACAAAACAAACAACCCCACCAAAAAGTGGCAAAAGACATCAACAGATTTTTTTCGAAAGAAGATAAATAAATGGCTGAGAAACATGTAAAATTGTACTCAACATCACTAATTATCAGGAAAATTCAAATCAAAACTTTACCCCTGTCAGAATGGCCATTATTAAAAAATCAAAAAATCACAGATGTTGATGTGGATACAGTGAAAAGGGAATGCTTATACACTGTTGGTGGGAATGTTAGTTAGTACAGCCTCTATGAAAAGCAATATGGAAATTCCTCAAAGAACTTAAAGTAGATCTATCAATTGAACTAGCAATCCCACTACTGAGTATTTACCCAAAGGGAAAAAAAAAAGTCATTTTTTTAAAAAGTTACTTATTCTCAAATGTTTATCACAGCACAATTCAAAATTGCAAAGATATGGAATCAATCTAAGTGCCCATGAATTGATGAGTGCATAAAGAAAATGTGATGTGCATATATGTGTGTGTGTGTGTGTGTGTGTGTGTGTGTGTGTGTGTGTACCATGGAGTACAACTCAGCTATAAAAAAATGAAATACTATTTTTTTCACCAACTTGGATGGAAGTGGAGATCATTATCTTAAGTGAAATGTCTCAGAAATGGGAAAACAAATACCACATGTTCTCATTTATAAGTGGGAGCTAAATGAGGGTATATATGGTCATAAAGTGGTGTAATGGACATTGAAAACTAAGAAGGGAAAAGTGTGGGAGGAGTGTAAGGAATGAAAATCTACCTATCAGGTACAACATACACTATTCTGGTGATGGGTGCACGAAAAGCCCTGACTTCAGCATGATATAATTCATCCATGTAACAAAAAACACTTGTACCTTCTGAATCTATTGAAATTTTTTAAAAAAATGCGTAAGGACCTGAACAGAATTTCTCAAAGTAAGACATACAAATGGTCAAGAGACTGATGGAAAAATGTTCAACATCTCTAATCATCAGGGAAATACAAATTTAAACCACAATGAGATATTACTGCACACCTCCTAAAATGGCTATTACTAAAGATAATGAGTGTTAGAGAGGCTGTAGAGATGAAGGAACCCTGATACACTGGTGGTATAAGAGTAAATACAGTTATTTTGGAAAAAATAAGAGAGGTTCCTCAAAATATTAAAAGTAGAATTATCATATGATTCAGGAATCTCACTTCTGGGTAAATATCCAAAGGACATAAAATCACGATCTCTAAGAGATATCTGCACTACCATGTTCATTGCAGCATTATAGACAATAGCCAAGATGAGGAAACAATCAAAATGTCCATCAATGGATGAATGAATAAAGAAAATGTGATATATATACACGATGAAATATTATACACTTTGAAAAGGTAGAAAATTCTGTCATTTGCAACAATGGGGTTGAACCAGGACATTACGTTAAGTGAAATAAGTCAGGCAGTGAAAGACAAATACTGCATGATCTCACTCACATGTGGGACCCAAAAACGTCAAACTCATTGAAGCAGAGAGGAGAATAGTGGTTACCAGCGATTGGGGGAAGGCTGGGATGTGGGAAAAGGAGAGATGTTGGTCAAAGGGGACAAAGTTTCAGTTAGATAGGAGCAATAAGATTTAGAGATCTATTACACAATATGATGAGCCATAGTTAATAATAACGCATTGTATATTTAAAAATTACAAAACAAGTAGATTTTTAAAGTTCTTGCCACAAAGAGGGTAGGTATGTGAGGTGATGAATACGTTAATAAGCTTGATTTACTCTGTGTATAGTGTTTACATACATCAAATTTTACATCACAAATACATACAATTGTCAAGTAAAAATTTTTAAATTACAAAAACTCAAGATTATACACATACAGTCTTACACACACACATATGAATATGCTTGGAAAATTTCAAGAAAAAACTTTTTTCCTGGTGGTTACTTTTGAAGTTAAGATTGAGTATATGGGTTGAGAGGAAGTCTCAAATTTTCAATATTTTCTTGTGCTGATGCCTGTGTTATTTATGCAATAAATTTTAAGAGAGCCCTACTCACCAAAATCCCTATAAATTCCATGAGGTTTGTTCAGTCTTCATTTCATTTGCATGCTAGGTATTGGAGATACAAAGACATGTGAAGGATAACCTCTTATTTCAAGATATTCATTTAATAAGGACCACAGTCCAAAAGCACATGAGTATAAGATCTCTAATGTTAGGTTAAACATAATTAGAATAATTGAAGGACAATAGAAAAAGGGCTAAGGACGTTCAGAGATTACTTCGTAGTGGAGAGGCCAGGAAGAGTCTTCATGGAGATTAAAGTAGTTGAGAAAAACTTTAAAGAACTGAAATGATAGAAACAAACAGAGAACGATAGATGGGAATCCCAAAGACAGGAAATATGCGCTAAGGCACAAGAGTATAGTGAAGATTATGATGATACGATTCAAGGAATTATTTTCCCTTCAGCATGAGAACTCTCCAGTTCTGTTCCTTAGAAGCCAGGTTAAGAGAGTTTTAACTGTGTTGCCAGGCGACATTGTTTACGATAATAATCTTCTTTGATTGGTGAGTTGTATCTGGATTAGGAAGAACTGTAGAGGATCTACAAATACCTGATGGGGAGCCATTGAAATGGACTTTCCTGAGTACCTTGACTCTTGTAACTGAGACTTTCCTTGCAGGAAATCTGGAAGCAGTGCCTATGGAACTTTTATAAGAGACACTGGCTTATGAGACTTTTAA
Organism: Avahi laniger; assembly: GCA_963575035.1. NCBI lineage: Eukaryota > Metazoa > Chordata > Mammalia > Primates > Indriidae > Avahi > Avahi laniger. The sequence goes on along the minus strand of CAUYSK010017198.1, from coordinate 21,511 downwards.
AGTGGAGTAATTCAGCACCTGTCCTATGTGACTCTCTTTACCTTGAACCTGAGCTACCACCTGGGTGGCCAAAGAGGGCTGTGTGGGCTGCTGCCTAGGCAGCTGAGGACTTCTTCCACAGAAGGGGAACCCCTGGTGCTGCTCTTCTGGAAGGATGTATTTATATCCTACATGTGTGTCAAGTGTGGCCATCTGAATGTTTAAGTAACTCGAAGAAGTTCCGCTGTATCCCTGATCAGTATTGGCAGATGGGTTTAAGGAATGTCAAAGTATTTTAGCTGTAGTGAAGACTTATCAATGGAAGCGTAAAATCTAGAACACAAGAGACAGACTTTAGTCTAATCATGAAAGATTTAAATGCCAGATTGTGGAAAATAGATTGTAATCTAAGTTTTGGAAGCAAGTAGGACCCTGATAGCTTTAGAGTAGAGGCTTAATATGGTTAATTTTTTTCAAATTAGCTTATCAGACAAGTAATATGGTCCATAATATATGTTGGAAGAAAGATCAGAGATTGATTTAGTGAAAGGTGATGTGGGACCTACCTAGATGGCTGAAGAATTGATAACAGTACTAACAAGTTCTGGTAAGAGAGGACTAATTTCTGAAAGACTGAGGGCTGAGCAGTAGCCAGAGACTAGGGGGAGACCGAGCCTGACATCTAGTGGAGAGATCTGATTTGCAGCTATTGTAATTTACCTCATCATTTCCTGTTTCCTGCCTGAACCCCCAGGCATTATTCAACTCAAGTTTAAATTCCCATAATTTGTAAAGGCCACTTAAGATGGTCTGATAAAAAATACAAGTACACCGAGGTAGTTATTAGAGTAGTAATTTAAAAAAGAAGAAATGTTTGGGCTTTTTTTTCAAAAATAAAACATTCATCTTTTCTCCTTGGGACCAAAAAAGAAAAGTGACTTAAACACTGAAAAATAAAGTTGAGAAAATTAATTTTCAGTACTTCTTTTCCTAAATCATATGATGGCATTTTCTATAGGGACTATTATTGGTTATACAAACACAGAAATACACACAAACATTTAACCATTTTTTCACCTTTTATTCCTTCTTGGAATTTCCATTCTTATTTCTTTTATTTCTCTCTTTTTTTAAATCTTATTTCTGTATACATTACACTGTCTGCTTCCCTGTTTTTCTTCTCCACTGACAAGCTTCCCTTTTTCATGCTTGCATTCCTAGCATTTGAATGGTTTAAAACATTAAGACGGTACAATATTCGCTTTTCCAAATAAATACATATTTTAAAACTCCTTTAATCTCTGGCTATGGAAGAGCTAAAAAAACTCTCAAAATACAGAAAATGCCCTTGAAGTGTTAGGAATGATGACACAGTCTTTTCAGGTTTTCAGTAAACGTACACCATAAAATGAAAAAGAGCAAAGAAAAACATTCACTTAAAAGTACTATCTTGTTTCTAAATTCCTTGAAGTGTCCCTGGTCTTTTCTTGAATGCTTTTTTTCCTCCTACATCTATATATGTTGGAACAAGTAAAATGTACCTACAAATGTCTTGTGAACTTGCAACACGTTTGGTACTAGAAAAGCACTGAAATTCTTTCTCTCAAATCAACCAGTAGTAAAAATATAAAGCATATTTTTAAACTCATTCTTTCTCAGAAGAATAAGCCTAATGTAAAGGAAATAGAGAGAAAAAATAGAGGTGCAGGATGTTAATCCAAGCAAAGGTAGCTAACTGGTCATAGTCCTAATCATAACCCAAGGGTGAAGTACAGCTTCCTGACTTTCATTAACAATTTTTTTTTAAAAAGGCATTTATTCTTTCTGTCTCTTTAGGAAATCAACTTATAACAATAACAGCCCATGTGTGTACTTAGACCAGATGCTGTTTCATTCAGGTGCTAAAACTGTACACTTTGCTAACTGTAAGGTTTTTTTCAAAAATAATTCTCATCCAAAATAAGAAGTGGTACAACTCTTTTGCTTTTGAGAACACTCGTTTCTTCCCTAGGGTTAGCAAGCTATAAAGAATCCGGAGGCACAAGTCAAAAAGACTATAAAAGGAGACTTGAAAGTTTCAAAGAAAAAAACCCTAAGCACTAAATAAGCTCGAGAAGCTTAACTACTTGAAGTGTCTGAGTCTGAATTTCAGCGTCAACAAGACAACAGTGGAGGAGTGTTTGAAGATGCGCTGTGTGCTGCCTCCTTTAAATCAAGAGCATCTAAGTGGCCAAATGGGCAAGGGATTTCAGAGTAGCAGGTAAGGAGGAAACCGGAGTGCTACCGGTTTTGTTGTTGTTAGTAGAGTTCATTTACAGGGATGATACCATTAGAAGCCTCTACCCCTTGATAACTGTATGAACCTTAGCATGAAACCTAAGCCTCATTATCCTTAAGTGTAAAATGGAGCTTGTATTCATTTTCTATTACTGCTATAAAAAATTACCACAATCTTAGTGGTTTAAAACAACAAAAATGTATTATTTTACAGTTCTCAAAATCAGAAGTCTGAAGCTGTTTTCACTGAACTAAAATCAAGTTGTCAGCAGGACTGCATTCCTTCTGGAAGCTCTAGGGGAGAATCCTTCTGCATTCCTTCAGGAAGGAGAAGCTCTAGGGGAGAATTCATTTCTTTGCCTTTTCTGGCTCCTAGAGGCTGCCTGAATTCCTTGGCTTGTGTCCCCCCTCCATCTGCAAAGCCAGCAATGGCCAGTTGAGTCTTTTTCACATCTCCTCGTTCTCGCTGACTCTTCTGCCTCCCTCTTTCACTTTTAAGGACCCCTGTGATTATGGTGGGCACCGGGATAACCCAGAATATTCTCCCCATCTCCAGATCAGCTGATTAGCTGCCTTAATTCCACCTGTAGCCTCAATTCCCTCTCACCACGTAGCATAACATATTCACAGGTTCCGGGTGTTAGGACATGGACATCATTGGGGGCCATTATTTTGCCCAACATAGACATCGTAAGGTTCTTGTGAAAACTAAATAACAATATAACGTGCAAAACGTTTACGCACTGCCCATAGAAAGCACACAATAAATATTATGCATATAAAAAAACTTATAGAAAAGATGGATATGAGTCACTAAATCTAACTTAACTAATCAAATCCAAAGTACACAAGGATGCATATAATGGCTGGATTTTCTTTTTAGGTACTTAATTGAGCAATCCTATTTATGCCCATTGTATTCTGAATCATTCTCATTTATAACACATTCGTAATTCAGTTTCAGTCATTTTATAGATTGAGAGCACCCACCACACATAGGCTTTCATGAGATCACTGTTTCAGCAGTGACAATCTGAGTTTGCTAAGAGACATTGTTAACTTGCTAGAGTTGGCACAAAGACACAGTTATTAAGCAAGCAGGACACGTCTCCCAAGAGAAGTCACAGACATAGAACATCAAGTAGGAACCTCTAAAGAGAGCGCTGGGAGCTCCACTGCTTTCCATTATGCTCTATTCAGTTCCGAGATCTAAATTGCTGCTGATTTTTCATCTTTTAATCACTTCACAGAAGTTAAGTGTCCTTGGGAGGCACTACAGAGGGTTGCACATATCTCATCTCATTGATTCGAAATTAATTTGATCTTTTAACTCCCGGCTACTGAGTTTCCTGGGCTGCTAAAAAAAATAAAATAAAATAAAATAAAAAATCATCTTACGGTGAATTTTTCTTTTTCACAAATAAAACCTGAACTGTAGAATCTGTAGTTTTTGGCAAAATTACATTTAATGCTTATTTCTACTCGAATAGAAATATAAAACTTTGACCACATATAACACTTTTCACAATAATAAAAAACATACAAAGTAATATATGTAGAAATTAATTTGGTTTAACATAAGGACTTTGTCTGACACTATTCAAGATATAAGTATACCCTTTCAAAGGGTATCAACTGTTGTTATCAACTGTTGCTCATGCTACCTTTTTTCCTGGATACCATGAGTATTAATTTTTAAAAATTTATTTGTAAGAGTTAATTCTCACAGGATGGATGAGTTACCTTCAACAAATCTACTGTAAATCTACCTAATCAATAATAAAATAATAGAGTTAATGCTTTATTCAAGTCAAAAAATGTCACAAGTATTACTTTTGTTATCTAATTTTTTAAAAATTTCAACTAACACTGGAACTCATAAATGTTACTAGTCAGTATTTTGGTGTTCAAATAATAGATCTATGAATTTGATGGTTATAACAAGTGTTTACAGTCTTGAGAAAATGTTATGGGTTTAGACTGACTATGTAAAATAAGAAAATATTGTCAATTGTATAAACTTGAAAATATTAAATTCTATATTTGTAATTCCTATAAGTCAAAAACTAGAAAAAAATTAAATGAAATAGGAATAAATTTCATAGTCAGAATGATAATTATCTTTTTTGCTTCCTTGTAAACTTGAAATGAGAATTCTTCTAGTGAAAATGAAGTATTAATTATCCTATTAAGGGAAGTAAGACTCTAGGTAGGGACTAGAAGATCTGCCAGAAACAAGGGACCTGATAGCTGGTGGCCATGTAACTTTTCTGAGCTTTTGTCTTCATTCCTCTAAAAGTATTTCAATGTATTCAAAGCTCTAAGAGTTCATAAAGATCCTCATTTTAAAAGGAAAAATATTTGAAATCTACAGAATTGAAATGAGTTCAAATGGACAAAGCAGGATTTACACATCTATGTTTTTTCCCTTCCAAATGCTGTGCATGAGATCCTCAATGTCCCTACCGACCCTAAAATGCCCCACTTTTTATATCTGGGGTAAGTATCACGGAAACAGTGACAAGTGAATGAGACCCTCAAAGTATTCCCCACTCACTTGGTATATTGCGGAGTGGAGGAGGAGGCACATTGTTAATAGCTATCATGTGAGACAAAATAGCTGCTGGAAGAGAAGACACAGACATCTTGACGGCTTAAGGGTCGCTGATCAGAGGCTAGCGGAAAAGTAAATGATCACTCTTTTCCTTGAGGTCATAAATCAGAACCTTCAAAGAAGTCTTTGATAGGTTGAGTCCTACGGAATCTTCTTGGACATAGATTTTATCCATTGTTTGTGTAATGTTTCCAAGAGTGATGTCTAGACCAGGAAGAACTACGCTATGTTCCAGTCCAGAGATATTTATGAGAGAAACTTTCTGAACTACAGGGTAGGAAGGAAGGAGGAAAAGGTAATATACAAGGTGATATAGTAGAATCGACAGCACTCATTAGTCCAGATTAGATGAAAGAATTCACTTTATTGGTCCATAGCTCAGAGCCCTTTTCCTGGCTACCAAATGTTTCCATTGGATATCACAAACCCTTTTTATAGCAGCAACAGAAAAAGGATATTTATACTGCTCTCCATGGCTACAAACATATGGTAAAATATCCCTTCTAATTATCATATACCAATAAACTCACCCCTGCTTACATTTAACTATATTCTGCTAGAGTGTGGTATATGTTTTCGGTTATTTTCTGCCACTCCACAATAATTAGGGCTAGTTACAGTGGCTAGGGTTTAGAATCCTAATTAGTGTATCTTTTAATTCTACATATCATCTTTCAAGGCCTTTAAAAATATTTTCTTGCTGTCATAACTATAAAACGTTATACAGAAAAGAATTGTGGCTGTCTGACACCTGAGCCGGACTAGTAGAGTGTTAATCACTTATAGACCAACTTCATCTAGAAAATATTAATAACTAGAATGGAAAATATTCATTATATTACAAAAGTAGCAATTTTTCTTGCAACCATTCCTATTAAATTGTATCTGCACAATAAACTTACTATAGCATAACTTCTCAATTGAATATTTCTTGTCCCCAGTTTTACTAACTCTGTACTCAGTGTAGTCTCAAATTCATTGAATTCTTATCATTGTGCTTCAACTTGTCTTCCTTCTACACCAGCCAGCTACGTTCACCTGTGTGGCTCACATCTCAGAATGGCACCTTTTCATTCGGACTGTCCCCCCTTGGTAATACTTACTGCCTTTATTCCACAGGCTATCCAGATACATTCTCTGCCCATTCTCACATTTAACATTGAAAGAACCAAGGGCTTGCATTTTTCATGGGTGCTAAGGAGATGGAGCTATGAATGTTGGGTTTTTTCTGACAAACAATTTTGATCAGACAAATGTAGAAAAGGATGTTTTTCTAAGATCCTAAGTTTAAACTGATCAATTTCCTCTCTGCGTCCAATTGTATCAGTTCTTTTATTTATATTATTTTCTAGTTATTTTCTCTTCTTTTCTATATTTTCACCTTTTCTTTTCTCTTTTCTGTATTTATATAATAAACCTTATACACTAAAAGCTACATAATATCATAGTAATTTCACATCAAACTGGACCTTGCTTGAAAAAAATCTTAAAAAAAAAAAGAAAATATGAGTAGTCACAATGCAAGTACACAAAAACATTAAGAAGGAAACAGAAAAATAAATATCTACATAGCTTACTTAATGTTATCCAGGTCTATGTAATATGATTTTGTATGAGCATCTGCTAATATCTGCTGGTATATGCCCAGAGAAAATCCATCAAATCACAAAATTGGCTCCTCCCAAATGTTTTGGATTAGTCCTTCCAATGTATTCTAAATCCTTTGAAAATTCATTCCAAGAACAATGACATAATCACATGATTTTTCTCTGAGAGATAGATGTATTAAATTGTTTAATTGTCAAGGCCTGAACATTACTCATAAATCTGATTGTTTCTCAGCCACTTATTTGTAAAATTATGTTGGGGAGGTCACTTAATCTGCCTTGATCTCAGTGTCCTAATCTATATAATAGTGGAAATGATAATACCTCATACAAATGCTATGAAGATTAAAGTAATGAAAATAAAGGTTCTAGCGCAGTGCCTGGATATAGTAATGATTCAATTTCCAATTTTAGTAGTAATGATATTATTATTACTGAAGTAAACTTTGAGAAATTCACATGGATTGATTTTTTTTAAATACTTTAAATATTTTTTAAATGTACATTTCACATGGGTTTCATCTATTCCTGCTACACCGTTGATAGTAGTATATTACAGGTACATTAGTCAAGATATACCTTAAGTATTCATCCTGTATGGCAGAAACCAATAATAATAACCAAATTTATCATGATAATTTTCTATACACTATTAACACTTCTAAATAAGTTACTTCCAGAAGGAAGATTGCTTCAATTAAAATTAAATCAATTCAGTACACATATTCATTTTTTAAAATATAATCATCAAAATATTTACATAAATTAAAACTGGTTAGACATAAAATTCATTTGTATAAAATAAAGTATTTCATATAACATCGACCAATCTGTCCTTTGACAGGATAATGTATAAAGTACATTTTCACATGCTCATAAGAACCATAAAAAAAGTAAATTTTATATGTCATATATACATATTCACATGAATGGTTAAAAATAATACATAAATTAACCAAAATTCATATAATCTGTATGAAATCATACCCTCATTAATAAAGTACAATATTTATTTATTTATAAATACACGTGTGTAAATGAATGAAAATGAAAATAATATAGTAACTTGCACTTAGTTCAATTTTTATCAAACTTGCTAATAGAAAATGAACACCCAGTGCAAAAATTTTGTCATTATCATCTGACTTTAACAAAATTTATTTGTTTCATTTATTCTAAATTGCTGAGTATAATGTTTATTTCCTTCAAAGTGGTAAGTTTCATTTGACATTGATTTATAAGCAATTTAAACTCTAATTCATCAATACATTATAAAAAAAAATAAGTCTATTTTCTGGGCCCAATCGACAAAGATATATTGGTGTACACATATTTGAATATATATCTACCTATAATGTATAATAATATATTGTCTATAATCAAAAAATCTTCTTGGTTTTGATTTATGTGAGATTTTTACACAAAAAAATCTCCATATGGACCTAAGCAACAGTGTGTTATACTCATGTATGAATGAATATTCAAGCACTTGCCACAAATACACAGTACACATTCTTTAAATTCATACTGAATTTTAAACCACACCAAAAAATGATTTTCTATTTGAATGAGTTATTTATTTACCTGGAGAAAGGTACCAAATTTTTCAATATGCAAAATGTGAATAGTTAATTGCATTTGTATATTGTTGCTCTCCAGTTAACTTAAGATAGCTTTTCCACAGCTGCCATAATCTCTGCACCTGTGATCTAAGCCCTGTTCTAAGTGTTTCATTATGGTATAATATATTTTTAACTTTATTTATTAGGAAAGATATATCAAATTAGGGTAAACTTGCATAATTTCAGTGGGAATTTCAAAAGGTCAACCAAAACAATTTCCCTGTTGGTCCAGAAATTCACAAGAGTAACATGTTATACCCAAATAGTCCTATTGGACTAGTGTTAATCAGACACATTTCTAATGCTTTTGTAACCTCTTAGATCAGGTAGGTAACTCTTAAATAGCAAAACCTAGAGAGGCAACAAGTGAAAGTTTGAACAACTACATGGAAACTAGCTCCTGAGCTCTGGCAAATAGACTCTTATGGGACATATTCCAAAAGATGTTGTAGGATTCCAAAACTGTAAAAATCCATAAAACTATCTCACAATAAAATCATAAGTATGGAGTAAGGTAAACTAAAGTCATTATAGGACCTGCAGGAACAAAATAGTTGAATAGATGGACAAAATGGAAGTTTTTGTTTGCTAAGATTGCACACACAGCAATTTTAGTTTGCAAAGTCGGGTAGAGAAGTTGAGATATTTTTGAGAAATAGTATAGGAAACAGGTCAGACTGGAGGGTGAGAAAAGAGTATTTTCTTCATAGTCAAATTTATCAATCTTTTCTTTTATAGCTTCTGATTTCTATTACATACTTAGAAAATCCTCTTCCTCTCATTACAAGATTACAAAAACCCTCATTACAAATTCTCATTTGTCTAGCACTTTTGTCTTCATTTTTAGCACTTCGTGTTTATTTTCTGAGACACGGTGTCTCAGAATTAAGGATCCACTTTTGAATTTGCTAATGGCTTGTGCAATTTCAAATTTTCAGCTATTTTCTACAATAACCTTGAAGATAGATACTATGATCCCATTTTATAGATGAGAAAAATGATGCTCTAAAAATTAAAATTATACAGTTGGAATACAGTAAAACCAGAATTTGAATCCAAGTTTGCCTTGTTTACATTGATTTCTTTGCTTAGAAATGATCAATTGTCTTTAAAAGAAATCACGTGTCCTGCATCATAATATAGACATTCTCCTCTGAATGGAAATTACATTCAGAAGATAGTGATCTAGTCTTCCCAGTAAGGAATTTATGAGGAGGACCAGAGATGCATTAATTCATTTATCTGCATTTGCAAGAATCCAGGTTAAGAAGATGGGAAAAAATTGTCTAAGTATGTCTAAGCATGGAAAGATTTATATATACACAGGGAGGTAGACATTGAGGTGGTACCTGCCCTGGATTTTATGGAGGGATCATCCAGGCTGTTTCAGAACTGGAACCCTGGGACTGAGTGGTACATAAATTGAAAAAGACAAGGTGAAAAAAGGAGGGACAATTCAGAGGCAGTTAGAATTGTTCAGGGGAGTGATGATGAGGTCTGAACCAGGAGAGGGTCATAGGGAAGGAAAAGAGAGAATGGTTGGTGTACAGTGGAGGCTGGGGGAAAGAACGTGTTACAGAATTCCTAGGATTCTACATCTTGTGTTAGGGTAGATGCAGCTCCACTAAGCAAAATAGAGACCAAAATATACGATGATGATGACGATGGTAAGAATATGGACAATATTTATTGGGCATTCAGTCCACACATATTTATCCCTCAAAACCCTATAAGGCAGGTAAAATTCATTAGTCCTATTTTATAGATAAGAAAATTAAGGTACATAGAATTAATTAACTTGAAAAGATTCTGAAAGGCAGACGATGTCTTATTTTTAATCCATAACAAAAGGACTGGAAAAAGCTGGACCTGAAAAGGGATTCTTGGGAATTCATGAAAATGGATTAGGAAAAAACAAGACACCCCTTCCTCAAATAATTAAAATACATTTTATTCATGAATCTCAACAATTGCTTTTCCTGTCTATGTCCTTCAGAAAGTACCTATAAAATTTTGGCATCTCACTTATAAATAAGAATGTCATTTTAATATAAAAATCACCATGAAGATAAAACCAGATGCAATGTGATTTTTGAAACCTGACATTATTTCTCAAAAGATGTAATAATTACAAATACTTTCTTACAACATGTAAAAGAACACTCTTTCTTAAATGACTTTAGTAGTCTTAACAACAGTATCAAAAGAATACTTCATACCAGCCCTTTTTATAAGAAAAATGAATATTCAGCAGGAAAAGCAGAATATATGAATACCAGAGGACGGCTGTTTAAAATGATCAAGATGTTATCAACTGTAGATGATTATAAATGAAAAACAACATCTCAAATGAAATCAACCGTTCAGGAGAATAATTAAACATTATAGCAACTATGTAGTCTGGAAAACTAGTGGGATCAGAAACCCTTGTCAGACTTGGCATTAGCAATTCCCATGCTCACTTTCAGATAAAATTATTTGAAGCACAGTCAATATATCACAAAAAATTTTTAAATATCTTCTCTTCCTGACTTTTAAATTCTTTCCTTTTATAGGCACTCACAAACAAATAGGGTCTCTTTATTGAAGTTGGCTTTTTCCTAAAGAAAATAGAGAATGCATGCAAAATGTTTACATTACCAAGAGTTTTAACCAGGATAGCCATTAATTTTAGTAGTTTCTGAAGTGTCCTAGTATTTTAATGTTTGTTCAAATTTCACCCAGAAAGTCACAAACTCATTTGTGCTCTGCTTACAAACAAGCTCCTTGAGTTTATTTGATCAAAATTGACCTCAATAGCATGGTGAGAAAAAGCTAATTCAGAACATTTCTCTTTGAATTTTTATTCTCACGACAGTGATAACCGAACAACCAATAACATCTGTGGACTATATTCTAATTGCCAAGCCAAGTGATTTCCATGCATTATCTTCTATCTAATTCAATCCTCACAAAACTCTATGAGGCAAAAGGTGACACTATTCCCATTTTATAAATTCAGAAGCAGTGTTGGTGATGTTAAATAATTTCCCAAATATTCCGGCCATTGAAATGCAGCTCCAGGATTCAAACTTGGGCTGAGTCCACAGCCTGCTGGTTCAGGATCAGTTCAAGCAAAGGAAAACATGTTCAACAATCATTTTCCCAGGCCTATTTTAAATGCTACTGTCTCTTGTTAGAAGGAAGCACCTATTTAAGCAAGTATGTGTCCTTACAAAGAGGTGCATTATCTAATTGTTCCTGCATGCTGTAAAAATACTGGCTTGCATGAGTTCTTAAGATTCACAATCCATTTTCTCCCTTAACATTTCTGCAGATACATTACTTTGAATTCAAAAAATTTTTCTCTGCAGGTGCTCAAAATTCATTTAAATGTAAAAGTAAAATATCCACTTTATACCCAGGAGAACCTGAACCATATCTTCCTGATCAAAAAGGAAATAAATTAATATCCCTTTCCCTTTCATTCTTCCTTTCTTGCATTTTCTTAAGTATGACTTAGCTATTCTCAAAAATTCACTCGATTCTATTTGCAACTGCCTGAAGATGCATTTCATAAGGGATGCACAGGTGTGCACAGCACATGATTTCTTGTCCAATCCTGTCTATTCCTTACTTTGTAGTTTGTGGGAGCATGTGGCCAGAGAAGTTGTAACAGAGGAAACATCCTCAAAAAGGGTAAAAATGTTTTACAAGCTGTCTCTCTAAAACCTGCCCCACTCATTTTGGGAATTAAAACCTGCATCCCTGCCCAAGGTCAGTACTCAGAGGGGAAAGGGAGCGTCCTTTGTTCTTTGTACCATAGGAGATGGTTCAATGGAATTGTCGGTTGTTACAAGATTGTTTTCACTGGAAATGAGATGGATCAGAACCATCAACTATAGTTAAACAGCAATAACCTGAAGCTAAAAACCCTCCCTTTAAAAGCTCTGTATTTATGCTTATACTTAGGAAAACGGTACTTTAAGAAGTGATACTGCCATTCTCTTTATTTGCAGACAAATTAATAGACCTCCCTTTCCTTCTCGTCAAAACACTTGTCCTTGTTCTTTTGATGCGTCCTCAGGTGCCAAACTTTCAGTAACAAAGATACAGACATGTCAGCATTCGCAAAGCCTGGGAACAGCATGAGGTATTCTCCTTGTGGTGAAACTACTGAGCACCTTCTGTTTCTTGAACATAACTATTCTTCTTCTCACTTGTGCAGCAGACAGAATTGGACTCACTACTTCCTCCAAATTAGGTTCAGCTTTCTGAAGGTCACATAATGAATTAGTAAAGGAGTCATGACTGACACCCAGATAACAAATCCTTTTTCTGGCCAAGTTCCACCTCTTAACTGGTGTCCTTTCCTTCACTTATTTCATGAGTGACTATTATTTCCCTCTTCACAAAATCACCTGCAGTGATTCCTAGTTTACACGATAAGTGACTTTTATGAAGACACCACTCGCAACATTAAATGAGCCATTTGTCATCTTGATTTTTTTCCTGATGTAACTCCATTGTCATTTAGATTTGACATTTCAGAGACTTGAACTTCAATGCACTGTACTATTATTCAAAGTTGCCTAGGGACATGTGCTGAGCTGTGCTTTTTCCCCCATGATTCAAGGAAGAACATTATTCTTCTTTCTTTATTGCTCCAATCTTCTACTCCACACTTCCACAAATCACTATAATTTGTACCACACAGTACACTGTCTGCACGAGGTGTCCTGTAGCAACTTTTGAAATGGCTTATAATACTATAAATCATTGTGCTATTTCGATATAAAATGTTACTTAAGTAAATATCCATTTGTTGTGCATTTTTTCTCCAGAGAACTATTAGTCACATTTTACTGTTCGGAAGAAAAGCCTATCGCCAGTTACATTTTTCCAGGGGTTGTTGCCGCTGCTGCTGCTGCTGTTTAAAACTGCCAACAGAAAAGAAGCCAAACTCTGTAAAATAATTTAAAGAGATTTATTGTGAGCCAAGTTTGAGGACCATGGCCCGGAGCCACACCCAAGGAGCCTCGAGCAAGTGGACTGGCTGTGTGTGGGTTACGGTTCGATTTTATACATTTCACAGAGACAGGAATTACACGTAAAGTTACAGATCAGTGCATGGAAGGTGTACATTGGTTTGGCCCAAAAATGTGGGACATCTCAAAGTGGGGAGGGGCTTACAGGTTATAGGTGGGTTTAAAGATTCTTTGATTTGTCATTGATTAAAGAATAAGCTTTGTCTAAAGGCTCAGAATGTTTTAAGTTAAGATAAGGAGGTGTGCTCATCACAGACAAACCACCAGCCATATACACAGACTCAAGTGATCTGTTGAGTAAATTGAGGATCTGCAGGTATGGTTTAAGCTGTGACTTGCATAGCCTTAGGCCTGTTAATGAGCTTGCAAGGATATCTAAAAGAAGGAAAGGGGTCATGATGAGGCATATCTGACCCCCTTTCTCATGGCCAGCAACTCAGCTGTAGAGTATTTCTGGTGCCCCCTTGGCCAAGAGGGGGTCCACTCAGTCAGCTGGGGGCAGGGCTCAGTATTTTATTTTAGTTCATAAAACCATATTTTAGTACTTATTAGACACAATGTCTTTGAACAAAAAGCATTCATATACATTTATACATTAGTAAACCATAGATCACATGCTGACGGTAAAAGGTAGCTGATGCTCATTTGAATATTTTTATTAATCATTATTATGTTACATATCTGCAACAAACATAGAATAGATTTATAGGCAATGGCAAATGGCTTAGTTAAAGCAAATCTCTGACTTTATTAGGTCAAATGTAAGAAAGAAACAGATATCCAGAAAAATCTAACTGAAACACAGTTTTGAATCACATCAATTCCAATGTTTTATCTGTATCCTGTGATATATCGAATTGTCCTTCAAAATTGTGCATGATTCTTAAAAACAAAAAATCCTAACTATTTTTCAGAGCTTGAACTGCTGCTTTTCCTGGCCACTATGTCAGTCAAGGTTTGATCAGAAAGGCAAAACCACTAGGAGATATATGGAATTGGGGATTTATGGTAGGGATTTGAGCTTACACAGTGACATATACAAATCCACCTCATCAACTTATTGCTCATTTTTTAACTTATTCAATTTCCATTTTTCCTCTACACATATTAAAGGAAACCACCAAATCACCATCGAAGATTCATTCAGAACAGGTAACATTCAGAACAGGTAATATAGCTCAAAATAGTATCTGGTGTAAGGGAAAATGCTTTTGTATAGGAAATAGGTTTCTTAGGCCAAACTAAGATGACTGTTGTAGTGTTTTTTCCAGCCCAGCCTCCCAGCTAGCCAGCCTTACAGAGAGGCATGAGTCAGCATACTCAAGTAACCAAGGTGTTATCTCCTGTGTGAACCCATGTGATCACCCTTGCCCATGGCATGCCGCCACTATGGTTCAGAGCCATATATAAGTGCTCGCCATGTTCTCAGCCATGCTTTTCACCACTGCTCCATCCCTCCCCCAACAATAAAGAGTATGTCTCACCTGCTGGCTTCTACTCGCCTTTTCTTCCAATTTCAGAAGTCTGCACTGGAGCACACACTAGCCACAGAGCTTCCTCTTCACATCTGGATACCAACTCTGTAGTTCTTCCAACTCTTCAGTAGTCATAAACATACTTTAAAAGACAAAATATATAATATCAAAATTTAAGGGTGATAGACAACATAATGGCAAAACCTGAGAGAACTCTGAAAATTTTAAGGTATGTGGAATAGGATTGATAAGAATTCTATTGAGTCCTAACCCCCAGTACCTCAAAAGGTGACTTTTTTGTAAATAAGGTTTTTAAGGAGATAATCAAGTTAAAGTGAGGTCATTAATGTGGGCCCTACTCCAATGTGACTAGTGTCCTTATAGAAAGGGTAGATTTAAACATAGAAACAAATAGTCATAGAGGGAAAGCAGTGTGAAGACATACAGGGAGAAAATGGCCAAGAAACGTTCCTATGAGCCAAGTAAACCAAGGATTGCGAGCAAACATCAGAAACTAGAAGCAGCAAGGAAGGACTCTATCCCAGTTGTCAGAAACAGTATGGTCCTGCCAACTCCTTGATTTTATACTTCCTGCCTCCAGAACTATAACACAATAAATGTCTATTGTTTTAAGCAGCCTGGTTTGGGCTACTTTGTGACAGTGACTCCAGGAAACTAATTTCAAAGCATAAGAATTATGCTTCATTTCATAGCATAATTCATAACAGGGCTGTATTTCTGCTCTACACTCCATGCCACCCTATTCCACTGGCATTCCATGTGCAAACTGCTCTAGAAGCCCTTATGGGAACCCATCCCTGTTTGTAAATTCCTTCAACTTCGCCTAATACGTGTGTGCTGTAAAAACCCTTTGTCAGTTCCACATCTTTTTTTCCTTCCTCTCTCCCTCTCTCTCTCAATCTCAATGTTTATCTCTCTCTTTTTCTCTTTCTTTCTTTTTCTCTCTCTCTGTTTTTGTTTTGTTTTGTTTCCCTCCTGCTTGACTCTCACCCTCAGTTTGGCCCATTTCACAAGTAGCTCAATTCTGGACTCTCTCACAAGCTCTGTCCTTATTCCCCCTCTTAAGGATGTGCCACCGTGTACATCCACTGATTCTGTACACCACAGCCCGAGACACCACTCTCGTTCTTGCTGCCTCTCACCTGGTCCACACCTAGACCAGAAAACAGTATCCTAAAGAGATAGACAATACAAACTTTTTCTAGACAATTGAACGTATACTTTAGAGTATCAAAACATTTTTAAAATTGTTCACTTTTGTAGATGGAAGTCTTTCTAAAATATCAATTAAGAGAAGTTGCTGAATAGATTTCTTTGGCTTGTTGATTCAAGATTATACCCAAGAACATCAATTATGATACTACAAGACTACAATAGTGTCTTAGGAAGCTATTAAGGTGTGTAAAGCTGTCAGAACCTATTAAATGAACTCATTATTTAATTTGGGAGAATTCTTCTTGATTTTAGTACTTTTTAAAAATCTTTTGTCAATGTCTGGCATCTTACTAATGTGGAAACTCATTTTAATTTGTTTCTTCTAATCAGTATTGTCCAAGGATAGCAGTTAAACTGTCTTATTAGTGTTATATTTGTGAACATGAAGACGTACTACCAGAATCCTCCTTTAGGGAGGAACTGTTGCCCCAGCGAAAGGTTTAGTGTCAGTGACAGAGTCCTGCCTGTTCCAAGGGCTCACCATTCTCAGGGGAGTTTATATCATATGTGTGTGTGTGGTATGATGTCATCATTCCAGATGGTTTATTGGTTGCTTAAGAAAAGAATTTGCCTAACTATACCCATATGTCATCATAACCCTTGCTGTATTTCATTGTTTTAATATTTGACAAAATCTACCTTTTCAAAGAATTATTATTATTGCATATTCTAAGCATACCACATTGTTTTTCAACAGTAGGTTAGGGTATATTTTTCTAAAATTCTTAAAGCACTATCCTATGGATTTTATTTTTTAAGTTTTTAATTATTAACAATTTTTTGTAATTTATACCTTTATAAAAAGTGTTTTCTCATCAAATAAGAATTAATTTTACTTTTGACTTAATTGTAAATTTAATTAAAAGTATTTTCATCACAATGTGACTCTCGTATCAGGTGCTTTTTAGAAAATTCAACAGATTTAAATAATTTTCTATTATTTTTTAAACCAGAAACTAGGGTTATGAGATTTATCTTTAAACTTGAACGTAGTTCCTTCTTGGACAATTAAAATGTGTACTGACAATTTGCTGTCTTCTATTTAGCCAAGCTGCAGCTTCACAATGGAATGGAGGGAGGCACTTGGCACCCATTGCTATTGTCCTATTGCACACATTAATATAAACCTACAACAATATTTTTCTTAAACTTTCACTGGTCAAAAAAAATGATCACTTACTTTTAAAACTTCTACACAACAGCTGAATGTAATCAGATCTTAAAGTTTCTTGGATATGATGATGATGGTCATAAATATTTCGAGAGAGCTACATATCCAGGAGAAAATAAGTGGGTTTATATTAGGGTAACAGAAAGAATGGCCTGGAAAAATGGCAAAAATATTTTCTGTCTCTTTAAAGCATCCCACATTCCTTTTTGAAAACTAAAACACCTGCAACCCTGCCTCAGACCACTGATTGGGAGAGGCAGAGGAATGTCCATTGATCTTAGTGCTATGCTATAGGAGATGGCTCAGCTGAAACTCTCCTGGGCTGGCAGGGATCTGGGCAGAGGTCACAAGATTGTCTTCCACAGAGATGGGATGGATTAGATTCATCAACTGTGGTTGAACTGCAGTTGCCTGAAGCTGAATGGCCTCTCTTTAAAAACTCTATATTTCAGCTTATTATTGAGAAATTCGGTACTTTGAGACAGGAGTCTGCCATTTGTCCTCATTTGCTGACCAATTAATAAACTTCTCTTTCCTTTTCCCCCAACCACTTGTCCTTGTTCTTCTGACGTGGCCCTGAGGACAAGTGCTGAGCTTTCGGTAACATTAACATCAACCATTGCTAAGAACATATTAGAAGTATATGAATTATTTAAAAACTTTAAACAGAGTCTCAATTTTATACCAATCTCATATTAAATTATACTTATGGAATTGAAATCAAGTCTAAGACATGTTTGGAGCCCCAAATTTAGAATGCCATATATATTTTTAAGTTTTAAAAGCAAGTGCTCTGGGGAAAATATAAAAATTCTTTAAAAAAAATACTTCAATGCTGTCTTGACTAAACATTGAAAAAGACTGTCAAACTGAACGGTTGACTGATGATGACCCTGGTTGAGATGTCTGCACTTGGCTATATTTTCACAAGCATCAAAGTCATTCTGCAGTCTCTTGGTAAATTGTCAAATCTGTCTGGAAATGCTTTTAGGTTCCAGCTGTCTGTCTATTCATGAAAAGTTAAAAAACAAAAAAATACCAATAAACTTAAACAATCGAATTTGAGTTCTTATCAAAGAGAAGTCATTGTATATTTTTTTTCTTTCCTAAGAGCATTTACCCTTTTAGTAAATTGCATGGGTCACACTCACTGCAATAGCAGCAAATTTCAGAATGAGTTTAAAATATCAGAACAGATATCTGAAGCAACTGAGAATCCAACCAATATACAATTTTAGTTTAAAAGAGATAATTTCATAAGACAATGGTTTTAGAATTACTGCTTATGGGCCAACTGATTTAAGAGGCATTGCAGTCTTCTTCAGCACTAGAATATCTTCATAATAAAGATGACCTAGGAAATACCTAATTTTGAACTGAAACTAGATAGAGAAGAAAAAGTACTAAACCTGGTAAGCCATTTTTATTTTTTTCAGTATAATCCAAGGAGCATTGCATGAGAGTCCTAAAGTGAGGAGTGGAATAGTCATCAGAAGTCCTTCCTGTTGAGTGATGTAGAGGAATGGAAACTTGAAAGATAGTCAGGCTGGAAGGAAATGAGGGCCCAGACAAGAGTCTGCACATCAAGGATTCAAAGAAAGTTCAGAGAGAATTATTAACCAACATAAAGAACCACTAGCAAGAATGGAATCCATGATTTTTAAAAGAACTTCTTATAAACAAGTTCACAATAATCTCTGTGTAGTACTCACATGCCAATCCAACTGGGGCAGGCTCACGTATGGACATGGTTCCGGACCCTTTGTGCAATGGAATACTGAAAGATATTTGATATTATGATTGGACTGCTGTTGGAATAAATGAAAAGATCCTAGAGAGTGATAGCCCTAATTACCTATGGGTATCAGTCAGACCCATCACTTTAAATATGTGGATCTTCTTTCTTCATTTGTGTCTTTGACATACTTCGGCATACTATTCTAATCCTGAAAGGAAGAGCAGCCCTCCTCTAATTCTACACAACATTCTTCACATTGGTGTAGAAGTCTGGAATAAACTTGTCAAGGTGAAAAGGCCATTATTCTGGACTGGCTAGATATATCCATAAACAATTTGATAAAGGAAGTTTTTCTTATGTTAATTACTATGTGATTATTTTCATAGGTGAATATAAACATAGAGAAACAAAAATAAGCACCTGAATTTACAGAATAATGTAACTGAATAAAGATATATAATATCACTCTTTCCCACAAACAATCCTGCTCCCTGTTAATATCTGTGCATTTTTAAATTACAACCTTATGACACAGCAAAATGGGAAAAATCAACTGTGATTAAGTATTCAAAGAACCATCACTACTTCCTCCTGAATACATGAATGTGTATTGTCCCCACAGTTATAGTTGTTCTTCAGGTGATCTGAATTGAACTTCTTGTTAACTGAAGAAAATAATGAGGTTCGCAAATTTGAAACGGAGAGCTTTATTTCTCATAAAGGGTTTCAGCCTATATGTAGGTGGCCATTATAACAGGCTGGGAAGCAGAGCTTTGTGCAGAAGCCAGAAACACATGCTTCAAGGGATAGACAATGGAAACAGGAATTTAAGCTGAGCAGGGTGTCCAAATGTACATATTTAACAAGCTATAGAAGGAATCATGAATATTTATAAAAGGAGAAACATGCGTGTGTGCAATCAAGCTTTTTGCCTCTTTATGGGGTCCATATTCAGAAAATGGCAGCCTTGTATGTCAAAAGGGGAAGCAAGGACATGAAAATCCTCTGTGTGCATATTCTGTAGACTGGTTAAAACTACTCTGTGGTTGTTGGTCTCTTATCAAGAAAGAATGCTGGTTAGTTGTCATGCTGAAACCACAAATAGGCAGGAGTAGATCATGAGATTGGTTTCTGTTTAGTCCTTAAAGACAAAACACCTGGATGGCTGTTAGCAAGGGAGGGGGTATAATGAGGCATGTCTGACTTTGCATCCTGTCATAGCTGGAACTCAATTTTAAGGTTTCTCTGGGGTTACCTTGGCCAAAAGAGGGTCTGTTCAGTCAGCAGGGTACTTAGGGTTTTTATTTTAGTTCACGTGTGTTAGGTGAAGAATTGAACTGCCAAAACAAATATCCCTAAAGACTGATAAATCGCTTTTTCCTTTCCTTTATCACTTTTTCCTTATTTATCACTTTTTCCTTTCCATCGAGCTGATAATAAAGCGATCGTGAAGAAGACGGTGAAAATTGTGGATCCTGTTTAAGTCTTTAGACTGAAAAAGGATCCGCACTTTTGACCTCTCAATGTGCAACCATGCCTAAATATCCAGTGAGCAGGGCCTCAGCAAAGATCTGCCTGCCAAAACCATTTCGGGCTCAGACTCGATGAAACAAATCATATTAAAATCATTCCTAAAATCATGATGATTTCAAATTTCTCCTACCTACTCCTTGGAAATGTCCCGTTTCCTTGACCGAAACATAGATATCCATGTCACACCCATTGTCCCTTCCGAGCTGATGAATCAAGCAATCGTAAAGAAGACGGTGAAAAGTGCGCATCCTGTTTCAGTCTTGAGACTCAAACAGGATCCGTACTTTTCACCTCTCACGAAAATGTGCAATGATGCTGAAATATCCAGTGAGCAGGGACTCAGCAAAGATTCGCCTGCCAAAATCCTTTTGGGTTCACACTCGATGAAACAAATCACTTTAAAATCATGGTGGAAAGTGCTACAGTGCCTAAAAGGTGGTGAGATACTGGAGAAATCATTCCTAAAATCATGCTGATTTCAAATTTCTTCTACCTACTCCTGGGAAATATCCCGTTTCCTGGACCGAAAAATAGATTTGCCTGTAACACCCGTTGTCCCTTCCGAGGTGAAGAATCTAGCGATCATGAAGAAGATGGTGAAAAGTGCGCATGCTGTTTCAGTATTTAGACTCAAACAGTAATGCACTTTTCACCTCTCACAAAAATGTGCAATGATGCCGAAATATCCAGATAGCAGGGCCTCAGCAAAGATTTGCCTGCCAAAACCCTTTCGGGCTAAGACTCCAAGAAACAAATAACCTTAAAATCATGGCGGAAAATGCTACAGTGCCTTAAAGGTGGTGAGATACTGGAGAAATCATTCCTGAAATCATGCTGATTTCAAATTTCTCCAACCTACTCCTTGGAAATATCCCATTTCCTGGCCAAAAGATAGATATCCTTGTCACACCCGTTGTCCCTTTCAAGCGGATGAATCAAGAGATCGTGAAGAAGATGGTGAAAAGTTCGGATCCTGTTTCAGACTTTAGACTGAAACAGGATCCACACTTTTCACCTCTAACGAAAATGTGCAACTGCCGAAATATCCAGTGAGCAGGGCCTCAGCAAAGATTTGCCTGCCAAAACCATTTCGGGTTCAGACTCGATAAAACAATTCACCTTAAAATCATTCCTAAAATCATGCTGATTTCAAATTTCTCCTACCTACTTCTTGGAAATAGCCCGTTTCCTGGATCGAAACATAGATTTTCCTGTACCACCCGTTGTCCATT
>CAUYSK010017195.1:0-78353 GCA_963575035.1 Avahi laniger | reverse complement strand
CCGGCTAATTTTTTCTATATATTTTTAGCTGTCCAATTAATTTCTTTCTATTTTTGGTAGAGACGGGGTCTCGCTCTTGCTCAGGCTGGTTTCGAACTCATGAGCTCAAACAATCCGCCCGCCTCGGCCTCCCAGAGTGCTAGGATTACAGGCGTGAGCCACCACGCCTGGCCTGTTCCAAACATTCTTGAGATAAAAGGAAAAAGAAAAGAAATTCCCTTATACTTCCAGGAAAGTGACAATGGATACAAAATGCAGTAAGTTATAAACTCTAAAAAAAATTAGAGAAGTAAGCCATTATTAATAAAGTTATATAAGCATTCCTATTCAGATCCTCAAAAACATGAATAACACCAAGCTTTCCAAAAATCAGTACAGGCATACCTCAGAGATATTGGGGTTCAACTCCAGACCACCACAATAAAACCAACATCACAGGAAACAATGCAATAAAGCAAGCCACATATATTTTTTGGTTTCCCAGTGCATATGAAAGTTACGTTTGTACTGTAGTATATTGAGCAACAGCATTATGTCTAAAATAAAACCAACATACATGTCTTAATTTAAAAATATTTTATTGCTAAAAAATGCTAAGAATGGGCTGGGAACAGTGGCTCACACCTGTAATCCCAGCACTTTGGAAAATTGAGATGGGAGGACTGCTTGAGGCCAGGAGTTTGAGACTAGCCTGGGCAACACAGTGAGACCCTGTGTCTACAAAAATTTTTTTTAAAAAAATTAGCTGGGCATGGTGGCATGTGCCTGTACTCCTAGCAACCTGGGAGGCTGAGGTGGGAAAATCACTTGAACCCAGGAGTTCAAAGTTACAGTGAGCTATGATGGTGCGACTACACTCCAGCCTGAGCAACAGAGCAAGATCCAATCTCTTAAAATAAAATTTTTTAAAAAATGCTAATCATCATCTGACCTTCAGTGAGTGGTCATCATTTTGCTGGTGGAGAATCTCGCCTTGATGTTGATGGTTGCTGATTTTTGGGGGTGCTGGCTGCTGAAGGTTGGGGTGGCTGTAGCAATTCCTGAAAATAAGATAACAATGAAGTTTGCTGTATCAGTTGACTCTTCCTTTCACGAAGGATTTCTCTGCAGCACGTGATGCTGTTTGATAGCATTTTACCCACAGCAGACTTTATTCAAAATTGGAGTTGATCTTCTTAAACCTTGCTGCAGCTTAATAAATTCATGTAATATTCTAAATCCTTTGTTGTCATTTCAACAATGTTCACAGCATCTTCACCAACAGCAGATTCTATTTCAAGAAACCACTTTCTTTCCTCATCCATTAGAAGCAACTCCTCACACCTTCAAGTTTTATCATGAGACTGCAGCAATTCAGTCATGTCTTCAGGCTCCACTTCTAGTTCTCTTGTCATTACCACCACATTTACTGTAACTTCCTCCACTGAAGTCTTGAACCACTCAAAGTCATCCATGAGAGTGGGAATCAACTTCTTTCAAACTACTATTCATGTTACTTTGACCTCCTCCCACGAACCACAAAAGTTCTTAATGGCATCTAGAATGGTGAATCCTTTCCAGGTTTTCAATTTACTTTGCCCAGATCAGAGGAATCATGACCTACAGCAGCTAAAGCCTTACAAAAAGTGTTTCTTATATAAGAAGATTGGAAAGTCAAAACTACTCCTTGACCCATGGGCTGCAGGAAGGACGTTGCGTTGGCAGGCATGAAGACAGCATTCACCTCCTTGTACATCTCCATCAGAGTTCCTGGGTGACCAGGTCAATGAGCAGTAATACTTTGAAAGAAATCTTTTTTTCTCAGCAGCAGGTCTCTACAGTGGGCTTTAAATATTGAGTAAATCATGCTATAAACAGAGGCGATGTCATCTTCCTTTTTGTTTTACCATTTATAGAACACAGGCAGATTTAGCATAATTCTTAAGGGCCCTAGGATTTTCAGAAAGGTAAATGTACATTGGTTTCAATTTCAAGTTACCAGTTTAAAGTCATTAGACCCTAACAAGAGAGTCAGCCTTTCCTTTGAAGCTTTGAAGCCAGGCATTGATTTCTCTTCTCTAGCTGCGAAAGTCCTAGATGGCATCTTCTTCCAATAGAAGGCTGTTTTATCTATTGAAAATCTGTTGTTTAGTGTAGCCACCTTCATGAATGATCTTCTGGATAACTTGCTACAGCTGTTACATCAGCACTTGTTGCTTCACCTTGCACTTTTATGTCATGGAAACAGCTCTTCTCTTAAACCTCATGAACCAACCTCTTCTAGCTTCCAACTTTTCTTCTATAGCTTCCTCACCTTTCTCAGGCTTGATAAAATTTGAGAGAGTTAGGGCCTTGCTCCGGATCAGGTTTTGGCTTAAGAGAATGCTGTGGCTAGTTTGATCTTATATCCAGACCATTAAAACTTTCTTCACATCAGCAATAAGGCTGTTTCATTTTCTTATCATTTGTGCATTCATTGCAGTAGTGTTTTTAATTCCCTTAAAGAACTTTTCCTTTGCATTCACAACTTGGCTAACTATTTGACACAAGAAGCCTAACTTTTGGCCTATCTCAGCTTTCGACTTGCCTTCCTCACTCAGCTTAATCATGTCTAGCTTCTGATTTAAAGTGAAAGAGGTACAACTCTTCCTTTCACTTGAACATTTAAAGGGCATTTTGCAGGGTTATTAATTAGCCTCATTTCAATATTGTTGTGTCTCAGGCACTAACCAAGCCACAGAAGAAAGGGAGACAGTGGAACAGCTGGTCTGTAAAGCCGTCAGAACACACACATTTATAATTAAGTTTGCCATCTCAAATGGGCACAGTCTGTGGTGCCCTGAAACAATTACAATAGTAACATCAAAGATGACTAATCACAGATCACTGTAACAGATATAATAATGATGAAAAAGTTTGAAATAGTGCAAGAATTACCAAAATGTGACACAAAGACACAAAGTGAGCACATGCTGTTGGAAAAATGCTGCCAATGGACTTGCTCCACACAGGGTTGTCCAAATCTTCAATTTGTAAAAAACACAATACTGTGAAGTGCAATAAACCACAGTGCAATGAAACAACGTATGCCTATGTAACAGGGGAATCGAAACAGTTGGTACTGTTGTAAGGAAAGACACACAAATCAATAGAACACAGAGCCCAGAAACAAATCCTTCTATATATGCTCAAATGATCTTCGAAAAGGATACCAAGACAGCACAATGGGGAAAGAATAGTTTCTTCAACAAATGGTGCTGAGAAAACTGAATATCTACATGCAAAGGAAAGAAGTTAGATTCGTATCTTAAGCCATATACAAAGATTAACTCAAAATGGATTAAACACCTAAACCAAAACTCCTAAAAAAAAAAAACCGACAGGGGAAAAGCTTCAAGTCATTGGATTTGGCAAGGATTTCTTAGATATGACACCAAAAGCACAGGCAAGAAAAGTAAAAGTAGACAAATGGGACTACGTCAAACTTACAAACTTCTGAATGGCAAAGAAAAACAATCAATGGAGTGAAAAGGCAACCCATGGAATGAGAATAAATATTTGTAAACCATGTTTTTGATAAATATCTGGAATATATAAAGAACTCTTACAACTCAATAGCAACAAAACCCCACAAATATTCCAATTAAAAGATGGGCATGGGACTTGAACAGACATTTCTCCAAAGAAGATATACAAGTGTCCAAGGAGCATAAGATGTTCAACATTACTAATCATTAGAGAAATGCAAATCAAAATCACAATGAGATACTACCTTAAACCCATCAGGATGGTCACTATGGGGCAAAAAAACAGAAAATAATAAGTGTTGTCAGGGATGTGAAGAAATTGGAATTCTTGTGCACTGTCTTTGGGAATATAAAATGGTACAGCTGCTGTGGAAAGCAGTATGAAAGTTCCTCAAAAATTAAAAATAGAACTACCGTATGATCCAGCAATCCCACTTCTGGGTATATATCCAAAAGAACTGAAAATAGGATCTTCACAGTCAATTACAGATTGAACTCCTTGTTCTACTGCTTTCCCCCCTTCTCACTACTGTACTTGACTAGTCTTAAAAAAATAAAATAAGAAAATAAGATCTTAAAGAGATATTTGCACACCCATGTTCAATGAAGCATTATTCCCCATACCCAAGAGGTAGAAGCAACCTAAATGTCCATCCATGGATGAATGGATAGACAAAATGTGGTATATACATACAATGGTATTATTCAGCCTTAACAAAGAAAAAAATCCTGCAATATGCTACAACATGGGTGAACCTTTAGGACATTATGCTAAGTGAAATAAACCAGTCACAAAAGAATGTATAAAGAACTCTTACAACTCAATAACAAACAAAAAATATCCACAAATAATCCAATTAAAAGATGGGCACAAAAAGACACATACCGCATGATTCCACTTACATGAGGTATCTAAAGTAGTCAAACTCACACACACAGAAAGTAGAAAGGTGGTGCACTGTGGTGGAGGGAGGGGAAAGCTGTTGTTAGGCAGGTACAGAGCTTTAGCCATGCAGGATGGGCGTGGGGGAGTTCTGGGGATCTGTTTCACAACAGTGTGCACATGGTTTACAATATTGTACTGTACTGTTAGGAGGGTGAATTTAATGTTATATGTGGGATTCTTTTGCCACAATAAAAAAAAATTAGTACATAGCATTACCTATACATGAAGTGTTAGTTGACAACCTCATATTTTAGTCATGCCTCTTTAACTATATTAGATTTAAATCAGTCTGAGCAGAAAATCTACTTGTAAAACACTCATTTGAAATTATGAACAAGGCAAGATTCAGATTGTTTTTCATATTTAATATATATCAAGCTGGTCATATTATTTCCAGATGATTTTTATTTCTCTGAACTCTTCCAGAACATGATCTTCCAACACATAGGAATAAAAGAGTTTACCTAAAAGCTTCCAAAGATACATATTTTGGAAAGAGAACCTACCACACTGTTGCCCAGTACAAATATAACATGAGCTACACCTGTAGTTTAAAATATTCTAGTAGTCACATTAAAAAAAGGTAAAGGTACTTATAAAATTAATATAGATTTTATTTAATCCAATATATCCAAAATAGTTCCATATGTAATCAACATAAAAAATTGAGATATTTTACATTCTTTTATTTGCACTAAGTCTTTGAAATTTGGTACACATTTTATACTTAAAGCACATCTCAATTCAGATGCTAAGTTTCCCTTGGAACTACTTGAGTCATATAAAGAGTTCAAAAAATTTACAGTTAAAGTAGATTCACATATCCAAGTTTCTCTAAACATACTTATAATTTTTTAATAAATGAATCAATCTGTGATATAAATTTAAACTTTAAATAAAATTTAGAATTCAGTTCTTCAGTCTAGTCAAATTTCAAGTGCTCAATAGTCAAATGGGACTACTGTATTGGACAGCAAATGTCAAACAGAAACATGACATCAGTCTGTTCTATCCTCTCTAGTTCTAAGATATCTCGTTTATGATGGCTCTCATGGCATCTACCTGGTACAGCCTGAGATCAGCCTCATCCCCAAAGAGGACATTTTTGTTTTCTGAAAAGCCAGTCAGCATTTGGGGTTTGAACAATAGTAGATGAAAATATGTTAAGTCATTGGGGATAGGGGGTGCTAAATACAGATTAGATTTGACATCCCATTGGAGTACATACAGTAAATGGATTTTAATTGTAATAATTAATTATTAGAAACACCAGGGGTAAAACGTGTTTGCCCTAATTATGTGAAATTGTTCTAACATCCATTTGGAATGGCCCTAACAAGAATAAGATTCAAGAAAAATCATCCGCTGTCCCAGGTGTAATCTTTCCTGCTGGCTCTGCACAGCAGGCTGATGAGAAGGCAGCAAAGAGCTGCGAAGGGAATAAACTATTCACTTGAAGGCCTCTGCAAGTTAATCATGGGCAATGTTATCAATGCTGGGAATTTCGATCTGCTCAAATTTACCAACACATATATTTTGTTCAAAGATACCAACAAAAAATGAAATCATAAAAACAAAACAAGGTATTATGAATACTGCCTTCATTTGACAAAGCATGGACCACTCAAATCATTGATAAATTATGGAATTCCTTAGAAACTTTAAAATAGAAAAAAGGCAAGTAGTTATAATTTGTGTGAACCAAAACAATGGACACAAAGAAAAAAATGACATCAGGCTTTGCTTTTGCTACAAAGAAATACCATCTCTATTACCATCCCGACATGGTTTATAACGACGACGACTAACTTTTAAATAGTTCCTAGCAATAACAAAAGCAGTAATAATACTAATAGCTAACACATGTGTGCTACTTATTTTGTGCCAGGAATTGTTTTAAGCATATTATACATATTCACTTGTTTAATCTGTACAATAACTCTATAAAGTAGGTACTTTATGAACCCCATTCTGAAGACAAGGAAAGTAAGGAAAGAATACTTAATGAACAAAGGTCACAAAGGTAATTGGCAGAAGACCTGAGATTTGAACCTAAACAGTCTGGTTCCAGATAACATTCTTCTAATCACTACACTGTACAGCCAACACTATAAAATTCACCTTGGCTGGTTTGAAAAGAACTATAAAACCACTATCTGCTCAGACTTTTGAATCTCACCCGAACAGAAATATTAATAGATGAAAACTTCTTTCCACACTTACCTACCAAAGATGCCCAGTGACCTATTCACTGTGACCATCTCTCTTCCTAGCACAAGCATGTGGGAAATCTGGTTCCAGAATGGAGTCGATACAACCATATCAGGGAATTCCTACTCCGCTGCCCTCTGCGCCTCAAGGATTTCATACAACTGAATGTTGATCCCAGCAGAAATCCTATGGCTTTCCAGTAATCTATAAGAGCTGTTAACCAAAGAATTGCTCCCAATATCACAAATTCCAAACCACTTTAAGAAATGGGAACACGGAAGCATGCATTGAAATCTCACCTACAATTCAAAAACTCACAATTCCATTTTAGACAATAGTTCCAATCCCCCCCCAAAAAAAAAAATAATTCCAATCCCATAAAACACGGCTGATAATGAATTATCAACTGACTATTTCAAGTTTCCCTACTATTACTTGCCCAAAACGCTTAAAGCACTTCATGAGAGAAGTAGCTTATGAATAATGACAAAGAGGCACATGAGTGGAAGAAAAAGAAAAAAAGGATCTAGATATGCAGCCCTTCCTTAATCAAAGATGATATATTTAACCACGGCTTTCCACCTCACTTACTCTTACTATACAACTCCCTCTTCTCTT
The DNA here is from genome assembly GCA_963575035.1 of Avahi laniger. Classification (NCBI taxonomy): domain Eukaryota; kingdom Metazoa; phylum Chordata; class Mammalia; order Primates; family Indriidae; genus Avahi; species Avahi laniger. The sequence goes on along the minus strand of CAUYSK010017195.1, from coordinate 71,072 downwards.
CCATTTAGATTTCTTCCTTGGTACCATTTGTTTACCCACATGTGTGTGTGTTCGTGTATTTTTTAGTATGCAAAAATTTGCTTAATATGTTACAAAGTCTTCTCTAAAGGACCAAGTCTGTTAAGAAAAAAATACTCATTATGAAAATTGAGTAGGTCAACATCTCACTTAAAATTTCCAAATGGCTTTAGCAGCCAGCAGACATAAGGGTAAAAGGAACAGCTCCAATCCTCATATTTTTAGGTTCCCCGAGAAAAAAAAACATACCTGGTCTAATTTATAAGGTACCCCCATAGTTGACAACTGACTGAGCTGATTTTTGGGGCTTACATAACTCTTTCACGTATTACACAAAGCAAGGACTACTCTAAAGCACCCTGCCCACCCCAACCTTCTCCCCCCAGAAGGTGATAATTCATTTTCCCAACTCTGTTTTGGTAAATTATTACATGGGCCTGCGTTCCCTGGGAAAAGTCCAGAAGACATATCTTCTAATTAAAGGAACCTACCAAACATTTTGAGTTCTACAGATTCTCCTGGTTGATCATGAATTTAACAACCAACCTTTCCAGTGACATTTTCAATTCAAAAACAAACCCAAAGCAACCTTCAAAGCTGAAAGCGCTGAAATTCCAGAATCAGAAAAAATCTTGCTTACTGATCAAGACACACAGTTCCTGATTTCAGTATTCAATAGAGAGCTAGTTACTGCATACTAAAATCAACTTTCACAAACTCTCAGTGATAATATGAGCTGTTAACCTGGAGGTCCCCAAAACACAAATCCTATGAAAGAAAGCAAATTACAGATTTATTTACCACACCCCTGTTTTGACAGAATTTGATATTATGTTTATTGAACATTAATGCCACACCCTACACACAGAAATGTTACTTAGGATTTACATAGCAGGAGAATTTTTTAACCTCCTGAAATTCATGTCAATTGTTAAGCCTATGTTCAAACCCCATCCCCCTACGTGCACATACAAACATACAAACCCGCTCTGATAAAATCAACAATTATACTTGTTTCCCTCTCTCAGTTGCCAGGTCATCAGATCCACCCACCTGGATCCCCTTATGACTGTAAAGTTCATGGATTACTTATTTCTCATGTTTTTTTCCTGACACAATGTAACCACTTTTCTTTCATAGAGCTCTGATCAATTCTCAGAAGCATATTGGGGGAGGAGAGTGAGTAACAGTGCAAAGACGTTTTAAGATTTTCCTTTATTACTTGCAATCTTGTTTGCAACGTACTTTACAGTCATATCATAGCCTTGTTATAACAATTTAGAAAAGGAAGCATTCATAATCCTATTTTGGAAAAAATATTAAAACAGTTGCAAAAGACTACCTGGTAGATGCAAGGTAGAGTTTAGATACAAGGTAGTAAGTGTTGCATCTATTCTTTTAATATTAGTTCCTGAGCTACCTAACTCCAAATTTTTATTTTTTAATTAAGGCTGACATCACTCACATTAAGCTTAGTAACTTTAACCATTGCAACCACCTCATTACCTGTGGTACCACAAGCAGTTGGAATCTAGCTGTTAGAACATCTCCCACCCAGTTTTTATGGGGGTTTAAAGGGGGAGAATAGACATTTTGAAAGTGGAAGGGATGAGAACAGAACGTATGAGCCCAGTGACACGTGCAACATTAATGATGAGCTTTGAGTTTCTGACAAGCTGCTTGTTTCTAAGGACTCAAAACAGTCCACCGTGATAATCTTTCCAAGTAATATATTCATGTTTTTCTCCGTAACAATACAATTGCTATCCAAATAAACCTTAGATTTACTTAGGAAGTGATTTTAATAGAAATTTTAAGAAGTCAAATATAAGACTAACATTAGCATATAAAAAAAAAATCCCGCATTTAGAATCTACCTTTTCTCATCTGGAAAGGTCCCAAAGACAAAACCAGTCTCAGTAATGAGCCTTGTAAAAGTACATCCTAAATGTTATTATATGTTTATTAAAAAACTACAAGGTAAAAAAAATAATATTTTTAATATAAAAATTCAAAAACACACACAAAATTAGTATTTTTCTAATAAAGACTTTCTCTGCATTGAACATCCAGAAATTACCAGAGAACATGTGAGAATGTGACCTCTTATGAGGAAAGGATGTTTTTCCTTCACCACCAGAGGTCAGAATCCAGAAGTAAGTCCTTATTTTATGGTCACAATTTTATACTTTAACCTCATGAATCTCAAGGTAACTTTAAATGCCACTTAAAAGCCCTCAATTCTTAGCACTAAGTGTAACTCCACAGAAAAGGGTTTCACTAAGGAAAAAGAGAGAGAAGACTGTCATTTGTTTATTTGTTCCTCTGAAATACTCTAGAAGAGCCTAAATTTATTCATATCCTCAAGAAGGTAGTGGTTATTGAGCCCAAACATGCATTCACTCAAATTCAACAAAGGATAGCTGAGCAGTGTTAGGTACCCAGGACATAGCAAGAGTCAAAGAGAGAGAAAATTCCTCCATGAGTGGAAGGATCTGACCTCAATTCCATCTGACCTCAATCCATCCGTAACACTCACTCAGCAGCACACACTGAGCACTTCCTAGGGCCAGCCAATACTTTTGCAGTGAATGTTTTGTCTATATAAGATCCTGCTCATTTTCTTGTCTTCCTACTGAAGTGGAGTTTATCCCACGCCTATGATAAAAAAGTCATCTCCAAATATTAATGCTAGTATTCACTGGACTTCCTCAATGAAGCTGGTCAAATTACTTGACCTTTTAAACATTCTTATCTTACAGATCTAGAAGACAGGAACCAAAGGAGCTTCAATATGTAACTTAGTTTTTAAAACTACATTAGGAACGTTCCTAGCTTCCACAAGACCAAAAAAAAAAAAAAAAACACCGACCAGTATTTTCTTCTTAATTTATAATACACAAATATAGACATTCACAATGCTCCTAACAAAAAAAAATGTTCCCAGAATACTAAATACTAATTTGCGGAAAATTTCACAAACGAAAATCACAAATTTCTGATCAGGTATTTTTTAGAGAAAAGCAAATCAATTGTTAATGGTCCCAGATGACAACTAATTTTTCCACACAAGAATATTCCTATCTCTCTCTGTTCAGTTCCAAATACTGTTTGTTAAAATTGAATAAAGTTCACATTTATGATTTTTAACTGGATCACACTTTCTGTCTAACATTTTTCATATAACCCCTCATTAAAGAGACATTAACGATTTCAATCAAACCAATTCTACTTCCTTACCCCAAAACTTAATTTCCTGTACAATACTGCTTTCGTTTCACTTTTGAAAAAAAAAAACCTCAGTTCACAATTTTTTAAGGACCTCTGTTCCCTATTACTTAAGAAAATTCATAGCCTGGCAGAAAGTAAGTCAATATAGGTTGTTATAAGATCTGCTACTCACTTTCTGACACAGGAAAGCTTCTAGTATAGTCACAAAAACCAAGTTCCCTGTTCAAGCTCCTGTCCCTACTTAAAATCCATTTTAAAAATTACTGAACACCAAAAATGGATAGCATATACAAAATACACTCAGAATAGTAATAACAAAAGTCAATATTACATGCAATGGGAAAGAAAACCAGTGAGAGAAAGATTCTTATTTGTTGCACCAAACTCTCAATAAAACAAACTTCAGCAAAGCTAATATGTAAACTCTTAATTGACTTTACTTACCTCACTCTGACAAGAATATCTACTTTCCCTCTGCAAAATACACAGGTGATGCTCTCCAAACAGTAGCTGCTCATAGCTACTAAGTACCTCTCCCATAATATACTACCACAAGGCATTTTGTTTGTTCCCAAACCTGCTTTTTGTTTTGGTTTTTGGCCATTAGCTCTTGTAATTATGTAATTTATTATTTGCAAACCAATGAAACGAGGATAAAAAAAATGACTACTTTTGAAAAACTAAATTAACTGCTTTGCAAATACTCGGTGAAAGAGAGCAGCTAAATTAATATCCGCCCAATGAACTGTGGAAAGAGAATTTAAGACTGGAAGAAACAATAATTTTAATCTTAATTATTCCTTTCTAACTAATTAACTAACTAGAACTAGGCCAAGTAGTCAGCTCAGGTAGAATTATAAACTACTTTGAGGAACTAAACAACAATAAACCATACAGTGGTGGCCACTCCCATCGATCCCCAGGCTGCCAGGCTGCCAGACCCATCTTCAGACAGCCCTCCTCCTGCAGGTCACGTAACTGACCCCACAAATCATCTTAACTTAAACTTATGCTGGATTATCTGGTTTATTTTCATACTGGAAACAGCATTTGGATTTAAAACTGGCTCCTTTGTATTAGCCTCCAGCCTACAGTTCTAGAAGCTGAAACTGAATTCTTCAACACACAGAGCTGAGGAAATATACAACTTAAAATCTCACTAGTACACTACATCCCACAGCAATGGTCTTCAAACTGGGCTATGTACAAAACCTTCAGAGCGCATGAAAGCTCTCAAGGAAAGAAATCTATTTCTCCATCTTCACCTTCCTAGTATTCTCTTTCCTAAAAATGATATGCCTGAGAATTTCACTTTCTCTTTCCTAAATGCCCTCCTTTCACTTCCTAAAGTGAGCATAACTCTCAGCTATCACCATCTCCCCATCTCACTAGGTGCACTGACCAGGGTTATAAAACCTCCAGGGCACCAAAGAGAAGAGCCACTGGAGACAAACTGGTCTTGGTGCAAAGAAATGAATAAGAAATGAAGACATCTAAAAGCAGGGAAATAAATGCAATTGCAAGTCAGATTGCTTCAAACAAAATTAAAGGAGGATCCAGTCTTTGAACTGTCAGCCAACACATGATGAAAAACAATTTTTTTTACAGGCATAATACCAGCCTGGTCAACCAGCCTGGCCAAAAATAACTTTTGATGATAGATCACTGCGTAAATTTTGCAAGGTAACTTCAGAAAAAGTCCAAAGAATTGACTGACACTGCTATAATACTCCTTTTTCATTTTTTAAAACAGGTTTTTTCAGTGCCCACATCTATTAAAAAGAGAAAAGACAAGTCCAAATCTCTTAGCATCTAGTAATAAATATGGGAAGAAAAAAGCACCCATATACACATAAGAGATAAAGGTTTAAAAGATACATTTTTACTTTTTATTTTTATTAAACACTTATCAGAATCTATAATATAACCACCATATTTAGCTTAACCTTGTTCTACTAATGAAAATGTTCAAACAGTTACTTCTGGATTGAGTGATCCTTGCCGGCACAGGACATTTTTAAGTTTTTATACATTTTTATTACATAAGTATGACATGATAGTCCATAAAACACTTTGCAACATTAACATGTATTAGAATAAAAATCTGTGGAGAAGTGGGATAAAAAAGAGCTCAAGTAAACAGGGAAAGACTACAATTAAAGAGATTATCCAGGCCGGGTGTGGTGGCTCACACCTGTAATACTAGCACTCTGGGAGGCCATGGCGGGTGGATTGTTCGAGTTCAGGAGTTTGAGACCAGCCTGAGCAAGAGTGAGACCCCTGCCTCTATTAAAAAAAAAAAAAAAAAAATAGAAAGAAATTAGCTGGACAACTGAAAATACATATATAAAAACAAAATTAGGCAGGCATGGTGGCACATGGCTATAGGCCCAGCTACTCGGGAGGCTGAGGCAGGAGGATCGCTTGAGCCCAGGAGTTTGGGGTTGCTGTAAGCTAGGCTGACACCACGGCACTCTAGCCTGGGCAACAGAGTGAGACTCTGTCTCAAAATAAAAAAAGGGTGGCAAGGAAGCCTGCAGGCCAGGAAGCCTCAGCCTGCAGTGCAAATCCAGTGGGCTTTGGAGAACCCAACCAGCGGGGAGTTCTGGGCATAGACTGCCCATTAGAGGAATCTTCCATTGGAAGGAAGTGTCCAGGTCCCAGTGTCCGCTCTGTGGCTGACTAGTGGCTGCCAGGGAAGAGTGTGGTCTTGGTCTGAAGGTTGCAGCAGGTGGCCAGAGGCCGTCTGCTACCAGGCCCCTCAGCTGCAGGCAGGTTTCCTGCTGAAGGGAGGAGACCTGGCAGCGCAAGCTCAGGCTGATGCCCACGTGGCTGGGAAGGGACAGGTGGGCAGCTTTGATGAGTGTGTGCAGCAGACGGGCTTGACAGGAAACAGGAGGAGACTGGCAAGATTGGCTCCTGGAAGTTTGATCTGAGCCACTCAACGTCTCCATGAGGGGCTGGGGGCCAGGTGAGGGGCTGGACTGGGAGTCCATTTCCAGACTTGAATTGAGTGGCCCGCCAGTCGCCAAGTGGAGACATCACGTCAGTGGGATGTGTGACTCTCAAGCTTGGGGAGGGCTCAGTGCTGGAGATACATTCAGGACACGCCAACATGCGGTTAGTACCTAAACCACCAGCCTGGAGTGGCCCCATGGAGAGAGCGTACGCAGAGAGAGAAGGGCTTAGACCAGGGCCGGGGGTCAGGGGTCAGAGGCCGAGGGCTTCCCAGGGGAGGAGCAGCTGGTGCAGTCGGAGGAGAGTCAGGAGCGTGAGGCGCCAGGAAGCTGGGGCGGGGTTGGAGGTGGGCGCCAGGATAAACCATGTCACATGGTTGAGAAAGGTGAGGACAGAGAGGTGGGAGCTGGATGTGGCACTGAGGTCATGGGGGACATTTTTAAGAACAATTTTGATGGAACTGGGAATGGGGGCTGAGGATGCGGAGGAGACAGCCACTGGGTTAGTTCAAGTTTGTTCTTAAAGAAGCGGCTGTGGTGGGAGGCCCACCCAGCGTGTGCGCCTACGGGGAGGTCCAGTTACAGGACCTTGACATCTCAGCGTGTCCCTTCTCCACAAGCCTCCCTGCCCTCCCTGTGCGACACTGCAGCCCGCCGGCCCCCATACCGTTATCCTGCTGTGTCCTCCACGACACTCACCACTTTGAACATACTGCACGGTGCGCTTGTCTGGTGAGTTTGTCGTCTGACATTCTTCCCTAGAAATTAAGCTTCAGGGGCCGAGGCTGCTGCCTGGTGGGAGTGGCCGCCGTCCTGGGGCTCAGCTACGCCGACACTGGGGGCTGGAGGTGAGCAATGGATCTGGCGGAGGGGCCGAGACGATGCTGCAGACTGGAGAGGAGAGTGAAACCCCACTGGTCGCCAGCTGAGTGGGCTGGGGGAGGTATGGGGGGTGCAAGAGTGGTCTGGAGCATGTGAACGAGAACCAGGAGGTGCCGTGTGACTGCACGGTGGTTCGTGGTGGTGAATGCGGAGCTCTGGCGCTGCTCAGCCTGCTCCGTGATTCTCCTCATCCGGTGCAGGCGCGGGACAGGCAGACAGTCGAGCCGGAACCGCGATGTCTTTGGCATGGCCTTTCCTCTGTCAGACGGGAACGGAGGCCCCGGAGGGAGCCAGCCCAGGTCCCAGCGTGTCTCCAGGTTCCCTGTCCAGGACTCCCCCCTCCTCCGGACTGGGTTGCTTGGCCCGGCCCCCTCCCAGGAGGCCTGGTGTGCATAGCTGAAAGGCTCTTTGGGGTGTAGGACCAGGTTGGGGTGCTCTGAACTGGGGACCATCCCAGAGCAGGGCCCAGGTTGCGTCAGGAGGAGCTGCAGCCTCCCCCCCAAGGCCTCTGCCAATAGTCAACACGGCCTGGTCGCCCCGCCCCGCAAGCAGTCCGGCACATTCCAGTTGCGGATCCACAGTCCTCAGGCCCCTCTCCCTCAGCACGCTGGTCTCCGGAGGATGTGCAAGCTTCACCCCTGGGCCAGATGCCAGCCTCTCCGTGTGGCCGGCGTTGGAGGAGTCCTCATTTGTGCCTTCCTTCTCCTGGGCGGCTGGGGACTCCCTGGTTTCCAGCAGGTGGGCTCCTTTGCAGGAGCGGTGGTGTCTGGGAGCCTCTGTGCTGAGGTCCCAGAGTGGGGGCTGCCAGCAGCCCTGGGGCAGAGGGGCTGCTCGCTCAGCAGACATGTCGGCTCTGGGGGTCGTGCTGGGTGGAGGAATCTGGGCTTGGGGTTCTGGGGTGAAGTGTGCTCACTGAGGGGCAGTTGGTGTCTTGGTGCTGGCGGCTCAGCGCTTATCCGGTGAAGCTGAGCAGACAGACTCTAGTGGGTGCCGGATCGGTGTGGATTGGTCCTGTCCGCCTCCCCCTGCCCACTGGCCCTCTCCTCCTCCCTGCCTCTGATCCCCTCCCCTCCGTGGTCTCGCCTGGGGGGGAAGCAGCCTCTCTGCCCTCCTCCCCTCCTTTCTCCCTCTCCACCATCTCTTTTTGTCTTGTAGAGTTTTCTTCAGGCCTGGGAGCCAGAGGAGGTGTCTTCCCACGTTGGCCCTGATGCTACCTACAAAGGTACTTGCCCTGGTGTCTCTCAGCCGGGGACTCTCTGGACTTTCCGGGGCATCTCCCCACTGAAGCGGTGGTCTGGGACTTTCCCCGGACCGGGAGGAGGTCAGAGAAGCTGCTGTCACCCTGTTAATTAACTCCCTCGCTTCCTGCCAAGGAGATAAAAGCTGGCCTGGTGTCCGGCCAAGCTGGGGAGTCTGTTAAATGTCTCAAGGGAGTGGTCGAGGATTGGCTGGACCCTTCTGCCCCGTGGCTTCTGCTGGGCTGGCTGGTTTTCAGGCACTCTTGTGGTTTCTGGCCATGAATATAAATATTTATTCCTTCTGTGGGAAACGAGATAGGCCTTGGACCAGGCGCCTTCTGCAGCCCCCGTGGTCCCCAGTGGCTGGGCTAGCCTTTCCCCAGCAGGGCCCTCAGTTACTTAGATCAAAAGGCTGGTGGGGCCGGGGGCAGGATGGAGAGACCCAGAGGACGTCCCACTGGGGACCGGCTCTCCGTGGTCTGGGCCAGACGCACACTGACTGTGGGGGCGAGCACCTGTGTATCTGTGCGTCCCTGGCCCGGGTGCTTCCTGCTCTGCCCCTCCGGGAAGGCCAGAAGAACATCGCCTGGGGGCCCAGAGCCCTCGGGCTCCCTTGGGAGGAGGACAGTGGGGACAGCTGGGCCCTGCTTGCCACAGAGACCGCAGAGGCCCCCTGTGCTTGCTCTCCTGTTGGGGCTCCTGATGTTACTCATGAAACACCAGTGCCCAGATGGGGGGTCCGGGAGCCAGGGCAGGGGCTTGGGCTTTCGACAGAGCCACAAGGGCAGGAGCAGGCTGGCCTTGATGGGGTGACCTGCAGGACCGCAGCCCAACAGCCCCTCCCAGGCCTTGCCCGTCCGAAGGCCTCAAGCGCCCAGTCACAACGGGATCCCGCCTCGGGTGGGGGGAAACATCTTGGCTTCGGAAGGCCGTCCTCCCGAGACCTGCCAGCCTCACTCCATTAGCTGGCCAGTACCAGCTTTCTAGAACGACTGCCCTCCACCCCGCCCCCTCCAGGCCTCTGGAGAGAGAGTCGGGCTGTGGGAGACATCCTGCACCTGGAGCTGCTGGTGGCCGTGGGCCCCGACGTCCACCAGGTTCACCAGGAGGACACGGAGCGCTACGTGCTCACCAACCTCAACATTGTGAGTGCCCCGGCGGGGACTGACCCCTGGGGATGGCGCTGGCCCGCGCAGGGTGGTGCACACAGGGTCTCTGGCAGGGCTGCGGGCTGCTCATGAACCTCTGGAGACAGTGCCCCTCGGCCAGGGCGGGGGGCCAAATGCCAGTGGCAGTCTGAGCTCAGCAGGGTAAACTCAGGTATATGGCTTGGAGCACAGGGCTGGGGAGAGAAGGGGAGAGGTGTGGTCTGCTGTTTTCTTTCTCCCTAGTGGGGAGGTGGGTGAGGTCTGGGCACCCCTCTCAGCTCCAGAGCATACTTCTCAGCCCCTCACTATCCAGGTCCCTTCACCTGGGCCCCCCCGAGCCTGGCCGCTTCCCCAGTGTCCATTTGGCCACAGTGAGCCCAGCCATCCCTGCCCCGACCAGCAGGGCGTGTAGGCTGCCCACGCTCCCTCTGTGCCCCAGCCTGCCCTCTCTCAGTCCTCTTGTCCCCTCCTGGGGGGCACAGGGCAGATCGACCAGTTCGAAGTCTAAACAGACACCACTGGCAAAGGACATGCCGTCTCCCTGTCTCTCGGTCACCCAGCCCTGTGGCCTCCTCTTCACTGGGAGTTGGGGTGAGGGTGGCAGGAGAGCGCTGTTCCGCTAACGTCACATCAGAGCGACAGGAAAGCCAGCAGAGGCAGAGGTGACTTCAACAACCTAGTCTTAGTCTAACAGTTTGCACGCAAGGCTGTGCCCAACGACGGGAGAACACGCATCGCACCATGGAAAATGAGCGTGCTCCAGGCTGGGGGCATTTCCACGGGTGCCGAGGGGTTAGCACCATGCAGATCACACGCCTCGGCCACGGCACAAGGCAGCTAGCCATGACAAGAAGAAAATCACAAAGTTCGTTCACTGAAAACTTAAAAAAAATTTCGACTAACTGGATTTTAGGAACAGTTAGGAGATTAGTCTCAGTCAATGGCTCCAGGCCCCAGCCCTGTCCCCTTGGTCTGCTCCGGAGATGGGGATGGGCGTGAGGACGTGCAGGTGGCGGCACAGCCGGCAGCACCGCCTCTCGGCAAGTTGCTCTGGAGGGTGTATCTGGTCCCAGCCACAGGCAGGTCCTCCGAGAATGTGGGGTACCCAGTACCACTTTGTCCCCAGCCTCAGGTCTGGTGACGGATTTTGGATAAAAGGAAAAGTTCCCCACTGCACCTCACCAGTCTCGGATCTGGGGCCTTCCCACCCTCGCTGTGCCCCCACCCTGCAGGGAGCCTGGGTCCCTCCTGTGCGCAGTCTCTGTCCAAGCCCGGAAGGAGACGGCTTAGGTTTCTACCTACAAGCCCTGAAGGCGATGTTTTCTCTTCTCTTTGAAAAATATCCCCTTAAGTCATTTGAAAACTGTTGTTTTCAAGCTTTGGGGTCCCCCCTCCGATTCTCAGATGCTGAAATTCCGTAATTGAGCCATGGTCCCTCTGGTCCTGCCCACAGGTGCCTGTGGTGGCCGTGGCCGTGTCATCACGGGCACTGAGCCGTGCAGGTCCTTTGCAGCTACATTGTTCCTAGGCATTATGACAGCCAGGAAAGTCTTTATCTGCATTTGACAGAGGAGGAAACTGAGGCTCAGATGCCAGTTAGGGTTCCGAACAGACAGCGAGGACGCGGCAGAGCGTGGATTCCAACCCAGCAGCTGGTGCCAGCGTCAGGCCACATGCCGTCACTCGGGTGCCATCTGTAATTTAGAGGACACGCTGATGCCACACAAGCTGACCATGTCGGCATCTTGAGAGATGCCCCAAGAGAGCTGGGACCTGGAGAGGGAGGAGGGAGCCCTTCTCACGAGGTGCCAGGAAGGGCTCAAGGTGGGAGGAGGTCACCCTCGTCCCTCCATGGACTCGGGTATGATTCGGTGGGCGGGGATGGAATAAAGTGTCCAGGCAGATGGGCGGAGCTGGGAGAGGCGAGGGTGAATACATCCCAGAGAAGCATGTTCACATGGAGCTTTCCAGACCAGTGACGACTGTGTGTGCTCCTATCCCCTTGTTTGCGGTTTTTTTTCTTTGTTAGTTCTTCCTGAGCCACGAGCTGGGAGGACCCGGGCACCCTGACTCTTGCTGGCCCTTGGCCCAGCGACTAGCATTTGGGTGCCTCCCCCACATGCTGATGGAGCATCCTTTCCAGCCCCACCCCCATCCCAGGGCCCCTGGAAATCAGCAGCGGCCTGGGCTGGCCACACCCTCCGGCGGGTCACCTCTCTCTGTCTGCCCTTCCACAGGGGTCAGAACTGCTGAGGGACCCGTCCCTGGGGGCTCAGTTCCGAGTGCACCTGGTGAAGATGGTCATCCTCATGGAGCCCGAGGTAGGCTCCAAGCTGGACTTCAGCACCCTACAGAGCTGAAGCCCAGTGTCCCCACCTCTCTGTCCCCTCTAACTCCTTCCTGTGGATGCCCCAGCGGTGCCTAGGTCGGGGCAGGACGTTCAGCCAGATGGGCCCAGGCTCAGCCCCAGCTATGCCCAGCCTTCATTCTGCCTGGCTGTACTTCTCCGAGCCTCAGTTTCCTCATTTGTAACATGGGATCGTAATAGGGTTGTTATAAGGACTCACTGAGAAACATACTGATATCAGTCAGTGCCATGCTTGGCGGGGGTCCTCCAAACACAGGCCTGTTATCAACCCCCAGGATGCCCCCAACATCACAGCCAACATCACCTCGTCACTGCTGAGCGTCTGTGAGTGGAGCCGGACGATCAACCCCGAGGATGACGCAGATCCCGGACATGCAGACCTGGTGCTCTACATCACCAGGTAGCTGAGCTGTCTGACGGTGTCCGGCCGGCCTGGGACGGCTGCACCCTCAGCCTTCCCGCCCTCTGCAGAGGTGACCCGGGGTGGGCAAGCACCTTTGCACCACTCAGGTGACAGTTTTCTCTTGCTGAGGTTTGACCTGGAGCTGCCTGATGGTAACCGGCAGGTGCGGGGAGTCACCCAGCTGGGGGGCGCCTGCTCCCCCTCCTGGAGCTGCCTCATCACTGAGGACACCGGCTTCGACCTGGGGGTCACCATCGCCCACGAGATTGGGCACAGGTACGCAGCCCCATCTGCTGTCCCAGGCTCTGGCCGAGGAGCTGCCCCTGGCCGGGATTGGGGCAGGCGAGGGGTCTTGCCGAGCCTGACAGAGGAGCCCCCACCTCGGCCCCGGCGGAGTGGGAAGTGTGTGGGGGGTGAGGGGGGGTATCTGGTCCTTCTTGATTGCTGAGTGATTAAAAGAGACTTTTTCCCCTAGAAAATAAGCAAAACAAATGAAGCAATTAGAAAATAATTTTTGTAGAAAATTCAGGTCAAGAAAAAGCAGGCTATAAAAATTATCTCAAATCTCATCACTTAGAGATAATGTCTCTTCACATTTTTTAATTTAATTTCAGGTTTTTTTACACACACACAGTTTCTCGTTTGCGAAATCAGGGTTATGGTGTACATTGCTTTGTTACCTGCTTTGCCGTGTAATGGTACATCCCAAACGCTGCTTCCAGGTCTGTGTCACATTTTTCAGTGTGCACCATAATTTATTCAATTAATCTTCTCCCATTGGATGTTTAGGTTGTTTCCAAATTTTTCCTGTTACGAACATTGTGAATTCTTGTAGGCAAACCTTTGCGCCTAACTATTCATTTGCTGAGAGTGGTAGATTTCTTTTCTTTTTGATTTTTAGTTTTTTAAGTATGAAAATAATTTCCAATTGTAGTAAAAATTCAAACAGTACAGAGACTTCTAAAGTAAAAAGTGAAAGTTTCCGTCCTCGTTTGGCACCAACCATCCTGAGCCGTGGGTAGGATTCCCGGGGCTCTCCCCTAGCCCACCCCCTAGAATCCCCCCATCAGTTCTGTTGGGGGCTAAAAAGTTCTGCTGTGGTTCAAAACCATCGCCTTCCACCACCTAGGAATGGTCCTGGCGGCCACGGGCCCGCACGTTTTTTCGAACTTTTAGACTATACTCTCCTTGCAGCCCACGAATTTTCACACACTGAATTCACCCACGCAAACAGCCCCCATCCCAGTCCCCACCGCTCCCCAGACTTACAGGACCGTGGGCTAATCTGGCTTGCACGTTTCAAAAGGCTTTTGATACTTATTAGCCAAAAGAGGTGGGAGCCACTCTGCAGGGCCAACCCAACAGCCCAGGCGGGAAACTGAGGCAGGCGGCTACGACTTGCTCTGCTGCACTTGGTTAGCTGGTGGCCTCGTCAGGGATGTACTGGGTGGGAAAAGAAGTGGGCCCGCGGCCCCAGGGCAGCCCGGCAGGACCCCTGCTGGCCACTCAGCACCACCTCCCCTGCAGCTTGGGCCTGGAGCACGATGGCGCGCCTGGCAGCGGCTGTGGCCCCGGCGGCCACGTGATGGCGTCCGATGGCTCCGCGCCAGGCCACGCGAGCCTCGCCTGGTCCCCTTGCAGCCGCTGGCAGCTGCAGGACCTGCTCAGGTAGCACCAGGTGCCCCTCAGCTCCCCCCGCCCCGTCTCCTCTCCACTCCGCCCGCCCCAACGCTGTCTGCGCGGGGACCCTCCGTGTCACACCCCTGCCTCACAACCGTCGGTCACACCCGGGCCCCTGCGCTCCCACTCCATCCTCCCACCGCGTCCTGCCCCGCCTCCCCGTCTCAGCCCCTCTTCTCCCACCCCTCCATCCACGGCCCTCCCAGCCCTGCTCCACTACTCCGTCCCACCCCGTTCCTGTGTCCACCCCTCAATTCGCCCGACCCTTGAGCTGCCCCCGCCTGGGTCCACTCCCACCCCTGCCGCAGACCCATCCCTCCAGCCCCCGCACTGGCGACATTCACCGCCCTTACCCTCTTCTGCCCTCCCCGACCCACCTCCATCTGCTCCATCCCTCGGATTCCTCCCTCCATCCGCTCCACACCCACCTCCGCCAGGTGCTCACCCAGGGCCCAGGGCCGGCTTCTGGTGGGGGATGTGCCCTCATCCGAGAGGCCACCTCTCCAAATGCCCACACCTCCCGCGCCCACTGCTCCATCCCGCCTCCTCACGGTGTCCCTGTGGGGCCTGAGCCAGGGCCTTGTCCAGCACAGGACGGGCGCACTGCTTGTGGGACCCGCCACAGCTGCAGCCTGGACCCGGACCGGGACCCGAGAGGCAGCTGGGGAAGGCGCTGCCCGGCCTCTACTACAGCGCTGACGAGCAGTGCCATGTTGCCTTCGGCCCCGCGGCTGTGGCCTGCACCTTCGCCAGGGAGGACCTCGTGAGTCTGCCTGCGGGTGGCGGTGGCGCGGGATCGGCCATCTGGTTGGTCAGCACTGCTCAGCTCATGTCCCCTCCTGTGAGCACGTACTGAGTGCCAGGGGTGGCAGAGGCATAGCCGGGATCAGCTTGGTTTAATGCTGTCCCTCACTTCTCCAAATTCTTAAAAAAGTTTGAACAAAATTTTCCACATTTTTGTTTGACTGGGCCCCACAAATGATGTAGCTGGTCCTGGCAGGGCCTCTGTGCCCACAGACTCCTGGCTGAGCGAGGGCACCCATCCTAAACAGCCGCCAAGGGCTTCCCACCACTGGGGCTGGAGTCAGCATGGAGGGCTCCCTGGAGGAAGTGGCCTCCCAAAGGAATCCAAAACAGGAGTGTGGCTGGAGGCCCAAAGACAGACTTCGTCCCAGGGCTGCACAGGCCATTTGTGGGCTGCAGGCACTTTTGCCTCAGTGGCCCCTCTCTCCACAAAACAACTAAAGATTAGATTTTGGTATTATATTTTTATAAAATGCAGAAACTTTTACATGTTATTATAAATACAAGCCTATTAGTATTATATATATATTAGACATTAATTTTGACCTAGAAGTTATTTTTTTCTTCTGATTTTAAGAGCAATTAAAACATTTCCGTGGGCCCCTGAAGGTCTGGTTGGAGTCCCTGTTCCTGGTGGATGGGTCAGCCGCGCCTTGTCCTCCCAGGCCACCGGCACCCACAGAGAGTGTCTTGGCTGTGTCAGTATGTTCTGTGGTCTGGAGGGACAGTTAAGGCTGGACACTGGCCTGACAGGCCCTGGTGGCCCTGAGCTGGCCACCTGTCCCTCCTCTTAGGACGTGTGCCAGGCTCTCTCCTGCCACACAGACCCGCGGGACCAGAGCAGCTGTAGCCGCCGCCTCATCCCCCTCCTGGATGGGACAGAGTGTGGCGTGGGGAAGGTCAGAGCAAAGACTGAGTGAGCTCGCGTGTGCGTGTGCAAGTGTGTGTCAGAGGTGCACGCTCATGTGCCTTCACGTGGGTGCCTCTAGCCCGGCTGCCTTATTCCTGGGGCAAGAGTAGGTAGTGAGCGAGGGGGTGGGGAGGGACCCCTGGTGACTCCTGGTCAGGGTAGAAGAGGCGGCAGCAGGGTGCCCCCGCGCTGATTGAACAGTCACCCCACCCCTCTGCAGGGCCTGGAAGTGGGGGTTCCTCTAGTTGGCAGGACAGTCACTGAGTCAGGGCCTGCTCTGAGTCTGCGGCAGGTGGGCGGGGGACCTGTCTGCTGGACCTGGAGCCCCACGCTGTTCCCAGGTCGGCCCTAATTGGCCGCCCGCTCCCAGGCGCCCTGCTACATCTCCGTTTCCTTCTCCCCCAGCCCTGGAAGTAGGGGTTTCGTTGTCACTCCCGTTTTGCAGAGAGGGTTTTCTGCAAGTGGCAGTGTGGCCAGAGCCCTCCTGTTGCCTATTCTGTCTTCCTGCCTCACTCTCCCGCGCTAGCCCAGGGCAGCGTTCCCCTCCCTCCAACTGGGCCTAGCTGGACCCTCCCTCTGTCCTTTGGGTTGATGATCTGACCTCTTCCATACCCTTTGCTCCCAAGGAGAACAGGGCTTGTGGGGTGCTTGTGTGCATGGGGACGCCTGTGGATGTGGGGTCCCAATGGATGGGGTCCCTCTGTGTGTTGGGGGCTCTGTGTGTGCTGGGGGTCCCTGTGTGTACTGGGGGTCCCTATGGGGGTCCCTGTGTGTGTTGAGGGGGTCCCTGTGTGCTGGGGTCCCTGTGGATGGGGTCGCCAAGTGGGCTGGCAGGTCCCTGTAGGTGAGCGACGCCGCCATCCTTGCCTTGCAGTGGTGCTCCAGGGGCCGCTGCCTCTCCCTGCCGGAGCTGACGCCCGTGGTGGCAGTGCACGGGCACTGGTCTAGCTGGGGCCCCCTGAGTCCTTGCTCCCGCTCCTGTGGAGGAGGTGTGGTCACCCGGAGGCGACGGTGCAATAACCCCAGGTAGCGTTTGGGGGGGTGCCGTTCTTTGGTCAGGGAGGGTGGCTGCACCCTATGGCCTGGTTGGGGGCAGTGGTCCCCTCTTACTCTCCTGTCTTGTGGGCATTCTCAGACCTGCCTTTGAGGGGCGTGCGTGCGTCGGTGCTGACCTCCAGGCAGAGATGTGCAACACCCAGGTAGGTCTGCTTCCCAGGACGGGGTGGGACGGGCGGGGGCAGCTGGCTGCGCTGGGCCCTGGAGGAGCCAAAGGGCCCGGGTGACATCTGGGGTCACACCAGGAACACTGAGAGGGACATTGAGACCAGTGTGTTAACCAGGATGGTCCCACTTAGGACGCGGAGACCCTGCAGGGTCCCTCCTCCCCCGCCCCCCCAGTGCCATTTCACCCTCCAGAGCACATCTCTGCGACGAGACTGGTCCCTCTGGAGCACTGGGCACCACTGGGCAACCGCGCGGGATTCTTTTATTTATATACTAAGATGAAATTCACGTAGCGTAAGATCCACCGGTGGGTGATTCAGTGGCATTTAGTGCTTTCACCATGTTGCATGACCACCACATCCATCTGGTTTCAAAACATTTCCATCACTCCAGGTAAAATCCCATCCCATAAGCCGTCACGCCCCAGTCTCCCCCGCCCCGCCCCCGGCGACCGCCACGCCTCTCTCTGTCGGTAGCTTTGCCTGCTGGGGTATTGCGTGTAGGTGGAGCCACACAGCACGTGGCCTTGGTATCTGGCTTTTCTGTCTAGCACAGTGTTCTCCAAGCTCACCCGCGTTGCGGCCTGTGTCAGGGTCTCACTGCTTTGTGGGGCCAAATGACTGCACGAGGGACCTCACCCTGCTCATCCGTCCACCTGCTGAGGGGCACTTGGGCCTTTCGCTGTTAGCTGCTGGGAGGCAGAGTGCGCCAGGAGGTGTCAGCAGTGCTGCTGTGAACACGCTTGCATGCGTCCTTGTCTGAGTCCCTGTTTTCAGTTCTTTGGCAACGTAGCTAAGAGTGGAATTGCTGGACCCTCTGGTAATTCTATCTTGAACTTTTTAAGGAACCAGCCAACCATTTTCTTCAGCACCTGAGCCATTTGTGTTTGCACCAGTGACACACAAGGGTTCCGGCCTCTCCTCTAACCCCCCAGCGCTTGCGGCTTTGCATGTTTCGATTCTGGCCACCCCGCTGGCATGAGGCGCTTTTTCACATTCAGTTAAAATCTGCCTCCTGCTGCGCGCGGCCCTGGATTCAGGGTGGCCCTGGTTGTGGGACGGCTCTGCACGTGGTGAGACCCGGCAGGCAGACACAAGGCCTCCCCGGGCCTCCAGGGGAGGCTCTTCGACCGGGACATGGGGTGGCAGGACTCCGTGGAGGGCAGCCACGGTCGGTGTTGCGGCCCAGTGGGTCGACTCCGATCATCTCTCCAGGGCACAAGCCGGGCCGCACAGGCTCTGGTGGCAAAGCCCCGTGTCCCTGACCATCCGCAGTTTCTCTAAACAACACACCCGCTCAGCGAGTAACACGATCTCCCCGTTTCCTCAAGCGCGGACCGGGCACCAGTGGTTCCGAGAGCCGTGCTTTTCCTCGCTGCCGTGTGTCTTTTACAAACTCTCTGGGGTTTCCCTGTCAGCGAGAGGCTGGCACTCTTGTTACCCCAGTTCACGGAGCAGGGAACTGAGGCACAGCCCCGAGCTGAGGCCACACCCACGCCTTGACTCCGGCACTGCAGGGTCTCCCAGGGGCAAAGACCTCCTGCCCTGGCCCCCTCCTGTGCCTGTCCTCTGCCTCCTCCTGGCCAGGCCTGCGAGAAGAGCCAGCTGGAGTTCATGTCGGAGCAGTGCGCGGAGACGGACACCCAGCCGCTGCACCTCCCCCCGGGTGGCGCCTCCTTCTACCGCTGGGGCACCGCCACCCAGCACAGCCAAGGTGGGGCTTGGGGGACCCTCGGGCACGCAGAGCCGCTGGGGGTCGGCCTAACACTCTGGTGCTGGTCCAAGCAGGGCCTGGGCTTGGGCTCTGGCGTCCTGCGGACCATGGATGTCCCGCTACTATGGCAGTGACATCCCATCTCTGAGCCTCGGTTTTCCCGTCTGTGCGGTGGAGATGATAGCAGTATCTCCCTCCTGGGCAGCTAGAAGAATTCAGGGGGCTGATGCAGGAGAAGAGCCGAGGGCTTTGCTTGGCTCATAAGTCAGTACCGTTAGTTACGAGGTTGTGATTCTGGTTACTGCCGCAGGAGGCAGGACAGGGGCGGGGGACGGAAACCCCTGCCCCACATGCAAAGGATGAAGGGGGCTGGTCGGGCTGAGGACCCACTTGGGCCAGGCGGGGCAGGGCTAGCCGAGCAGGGTCTGTGGCGGCTTCTTGGCCCACCCTGTCCCCCTCCTGTCTTCAGGAACTCTCGTCTACTCTGTCCCATCAGGGGACACTCTGTGCAGACACATGTGCTGGGCCATTGGCGAGAGCTTCATCATGAGACGTGGAGACAGCTTCCTGGACGGGACGCGGTGTGTGCCCAGCAGCCCTCGGGAGGACGGGGTGCTGAGCCTGTGCGTGTCGGGCAGCTGCAGGGTAGGCGTGTGTGGGCAGCGGAGGTGGCCCCAAGCCCTGCCTGTCCCGTGGGAAGGCTCCTGGGGGCAGGTCAGGGGGTGCCAGCCCCAGCGGAGCTGCAGTGCAGTATGGTCTGCTGGGGCGTGGTGCAGGGCACACGGGCCGGACCCGGAATCAGCCGGGCTAAGGGCCACACCAGGACCTGGGAAGTCACTGGAGCCCGCTAAGCTCACTTTCCGTGTGGGTGTCGGGTGCTGCAGACGTGTCGCGAGTTGGTTGTGTGTATCCCAGAGCTTCCACTGAGGCCAGCACCCTCCAGGGACATGGCCCTCTGCCCCTCCCCCTGCACAGGCATTTGGCTGCGATGGCATGATGGACTCGCAGCGGGTGTGGGATGCGTGCCGGGTGTGTGGAGGTGACAACAGCACCTGCAGCCCACGGAACGGCTCTTTCACGGCCGGAAGAGCCAGAGGTAGGGCCCTCCAGCTCCCCTCAGGCCGCAGAGCCCAAGCGCTTGCTCGGCCTCTGCTTCCTGCGCTCTGCCACCCTTCGGTGGCAGGCTGATTTTGGTGACAGTGCCTAGGTGATAGTCGCTCCCTGTACTTGCGACGCAGGAACACCGTGGGCCTTGTGCGGTCTGTGCACAACCCTCGACTTGGATTTACTTGCAAGAGGTCGGAAGTCCTTTGCAGATGGCAGTGCTTCAAGGGTCAGCAGAGGACCCGAGCCTGCCCCTCTGGTGCGCCTCGCTGTGCCGGAGAACCCGGCAGGTGGCCCCGCAGCCTGGTTTTGACCGTCCTCTGTGACAGGGGCCTCCCTGCGCCAGAGGCAGCCCCGTGGCATTGTCAGCTGTCCCCTGTCCAGCTGCAGGAAGCCCCCTGTGGCTGTGATGTGGGGACTGTGAGGCCCACGCATCCTTCCCGTGCCTCTTTCTAGAATACGTCACCTTCCTGACAGTCACACCCGGCCTGACCAGCGTCTACGTCGCCAATCGCAGGCCTCTCTTCTCGCACTTGGGTGAGCTCAGTGAGGCTGTCCCCCCCAGCCAGCCTGACGGTGAAGGCGGAGGGACGGTCCCTGGGTGCCCTCACCTCTCACCCTGCCTGGTTGATCACCAACTGGGCGGCTCCTGAGCTGACTGGGCGCTGTTGGCTGGTGGTCCCACCTACTGCAGAGGAAGGGTGCGGGTCACAGTCACCCGAGGAAAGAGACACCTGGGGCGGCATCTGGGAGGGTCTTGGGGACGGGGTACCCTTCTGACAGCAGCGGGTGGCCACGCACACGGGGCTCTGCTGGCCCAGGACGGTCACCGGGCTGGCGTTCAGAGTCTTTACTGGGCTCCATTACGCAGGCGTTATTGACGGATGGATTGACGGGTCGGTGGCTCGTGTGCATAATCTCAGCCTCTAGGTGACCCAAAGCCCATGTCCTGAACCACATGCTCAGCCTTTCTGGCATGGAGCAAAGACATTCTTTCTGCTGTGACCTGTGTTCCCTCTCAGAGGCCAGCAGCAAAGACCAGGCCTCTCTCTGGGCATGGCCGCAGCGGGGCGGCATTTCTAGAGAGTGCCCACACCTGACTTTTGTATCCTGGGTTGGGGACACTCGCCCAGGGGTCCTGGGGCCCTGAACCCATCTGTCAGTTCTGTGTGGGAGTGTGTCTGGCAGGGGAACAGGTCCTGGCCCTCGCTGGATTCTAGAAAGAGGTGCAGGCCCCGCCGTGGGACGTCTTCTGGGGTCAGATACGTGCGGCTCCCAGGACAGGGGCCCTGGGGAGGAGAGTCACGGACCTGGCCGTGGGGGTTCTGGCCTGTCCACAGAAGACCCTCCTCGCCCTGGCCCTGCTATCAACTCCACCCCTGCCTTAGCCCAGGACTCCTCTGTGAATGGGTAGCGCCCACCTCCTGCAGGTATGAGGAGGGTTGGCGCCCCGATGCACGGGACTTACGGCCGTTCCCCCGCAGCGGTGAGGATCGGCGGGCGCTACGTCGTGGCTGGGAAGACGAGCATCTCCCCCAGCACCACCTACCCCTCCCTCCTGGAGGACAGCAGAGTTGAGTACACCGTGGCCCTAACCGAAGACCGGCTGCCCCGCCTCGAGGAGATCCGCATTCAGGGACCCCTCCTGGAGGCCATTGAGATCCAGGTCACCAGAGGGCTGGGGGAGGCTGGCGGGGGGCCCTCCTGGTGACTGTGACTGTTGGCTTGTCCATCTGCTCACTCCCTGACTCATTCGTTCACTCAGGGTCATTTCCATGGTGGGCGCTGAGACAGGCAAAGTGCAGCGCTGAGCTCTCCACAGCGCGTAGAGTCCCACAAATAAATAGAAAACGGCGCCTGTGCCCAGAGCCCGTGGGAGCGGGCCCTGGAGTGTGGGCGGGTGAGAGGGGGCCCCGGGAGCAGCACCGGCCGGGAGGGGTGACCAGGAGGGTCCTACCCCCGCGGTTGTGCGCAGGGTGGGGAGTGGGCGCCTGGGCCGTGGGTGCAGGAGCAGGCCCTGGTGCAGACCTGCCGCTTCCCACCTGGGAACCCAGGAAGGCTTCGCCTGGTGTGTCCTCAGTGACGTGTACGCACCTGGGTGTGTCCCCACGTGCTCTTTGCTGAGGACACACTTGGAGGGCAGACAGAAATCAGCGTAGGCTGAAGTTGTCCCGAGAACATCTGGAGAGGGGCCTTCACGGCCCCTGCTGACAGCGACCTAGAGGCACCCTCTGCCCCTACAGCTGGCGGAGGCAGCAGGACCCCCAGGCGGTGCGGGCCAGGCCAGAGCAAGCCGCCACCTTCCCATACGGCTCAGTTCACCCCGTTCCCCGTGCCCGGGACACAATCCCCAGATGCCAGCTGCAGCGCATGTTGAAGAACCGGCTCCTCTGCAGATCCACTGAATCAGGACTTCCCCAGGGGAGCCGGAGAAGCCCTATTTTAACAAACAGAGGCCTGTGTTGGGTGGCCAGATGTGGCCATCGTGGGGACAGGTGCTGAATGTCACCTTGCACTGGGCTCTGGCCTCTCGGCTGGCCCCTTCTTGGGCTGGCCTTGGGCACAGGACCCAGTTACCCTCCTGAAGTGCGAACAGGCCCAGGCGCCTGCTGAAACCTCCCAGTGTTCTCAGGGCCAAGCCCAGGCCATGAGGCCCCGGGGATCCTGTCCCTTCCTGCTGACCCCACGGACTTCAGCTCCGCTCCAGAAGCACGTACTGTGCTGTCTCACCCCCAGACCCTCGCGAGGGCCCCTTGCTGGGACACCCCAGCCTCTGCTCTTTGCCCGCAGGACCTCCTGACCTCCACTGCCACTCGTCCGCCACCCTGGTCAACTTAGGGATACTTCTCCATGCTCCCCAAATACCCTGTCCCCTAACCTACCAATAGCTGGGTCATTATCTGCCACCCACCCCCACCCCAATCTGTCGAGAATTCCTTGAGGCTCAGTGTCCTGTCCACTGCTGTCCCCAGAGCCTGGCGCGGTCAGTGCCAGTGACTGCCTATTGAGCAGAAGAATATAGGGATGGGGAAATGAAAGCCCAGGGGCTTCATGGGGGAGGTGGCTGTGACAATGACCCTCAGGGAGCCCACTGGACGAGGCCCGGAGCTCTCCGTCTGTCCACGCAGGTTTATAGGCGGTACAGCGAGGAGTATGGTGACCTCACCCGCCCAGACATCACCTTCACCTACTTCCAACCTAAGCTGCAGCAGGCCTGGGCGTGGGCCGCCGTGCGCGGGCCCTGCTCGGTGAGCTGTGGGGCAGGTGAGGCCTGGGGAAGGCTGGCCCGTGGCATGGCTTGCCCCTGCACGGAGGTGGCCTAGCCCCCTCTCCCCTCCCAGGGCTGCGCTGGGTGACCTACAGCTGCCTGGACCAGGCCAGGAAGGAGCAGGTGGAGGCTGCCCGGTGCCAAGGGAGCCCACGGCCGCCGGCGTGGCCAGAGGCCTGTGTCCCTGCGCCCTGCCCCCCGTAGTGAGTGCGGTGCTGCCTTTGCAGCTCCCAGGTGGGGGAGTGCCCGCTGGGGCTCCTGGCTCTCGCCCCGCGTGGCCCCTGGGTGCGGGCTGGGCTGAGCAGCTTCTGTAGGTGCTGTCCCTCGTCCTGATGACCCTGGGAGGGGGGCTCTGTGAGTGCCCCCGTTTTGCAGGTGAGGACACTGAGACCCAGGGTAGATAGGATGCCAGTGTCAGCTCAGTGTGACCCACCCCTGATGTCACCTTCTCTGGGCAACCCGAGGCCTTCCTTGAGCTCAGGTGCTCGTCAAAAGAGGGAGATGCCTGCCCCCCGGGGGGGAGGTGTGGAAGCCTCGGGGAGCTCATGGTGGAAGCTCTGGCTGTCGCTGTCACCCAGCAGGGACAAACTGTTAGGAACAGGCCATCCTTATTGGGCACAGGACTGGGGCAGCTGTTAACCAGCACTATTTTACAGGTGTCCTTGGGCTCAGGTGTCTGTCAGGGCAGCCCAGGGACACCTAGAGGGGCTGGGCTGGCCTTAGGTGCTTGATGTTCCCACACCTGGAGGGACGCAGGGCCCAGCGCAGGCCGGGGGATGAGTGCCAGCCAGAGTTGGCTGGACAGCCCTGCCTGCCTCTCCCCAACCCCCCGAGCCAGGCTGGGGACCTGGCAAGGGCCCTGACGCCCTGTCCCTCTCCTCCTCAGCTGGGTGGCTGGTGCCTTCGGCCCGTGCAGTGCCTCCTGTGGGGGAGGCCTGCGGGAGCGGCCACTGCGCTGCGTGGAGGCCCAGGGCAGCCTCCTGAGGACCTTGCCCCCGGCCCGGTGTGGAGCAGTGGCCCAGCAGCCTGCCACGGCGGTGGAACCCTGCAACTCCCAGCCCTGCCCCGCCAGGTGAGCATGGGCTGGCCGGAGTCGGGCGGGCCCCTGGCAGGGCTGTGCTGCCCTGAGCCCCACCCCTTCTGAGCGTCCCCTCTTCCTGAGGCCCCTGGCTGGGCCCCACCACCATGACGGGGCAGAGGTGCCTGGGGGCCCTGAGTGCCAGCTTCAGGATAGCCTACCAGCCAGGAGACCAGGGCCAGTCGTTTCCTTCTCTGAACTTCCGAGCCCCTGCTGTGAAATGGGGACGAGGACCTGCTCATGGCGGGGCATGAGGACAAGGGGACACCGTCAATGTAAAACAGTAGGTGTCACTTTGTCACCACTGCCAACTTTTCCATGGTGCCCAGGTGGCTACCTCTTGTCCCCTCATTGTCCAGATTGACAGCGGCTATGACCCTGCCTTGCCACTAATCAACCGGGTGACTGGGGAAAGTCCCCTCCCTCTCTGGGCTCCAGCCTTGTCATCTGTCCAGTGGGGAGGGGGTTAGACCATGAGTGGCCCACACATGGCCCTGGGCCCCTTTCTGCTCTCTTGTCCACGCAGACACAGCACACACCTCTCTTCTTTCCTGCTGAGGCCTGGTGTAGCCTCAGGATCCTGAATGTGGCACTGCAGGCAGCCCCCCAGCCCTGCTGACACACGTCTGAGACCCATTTGCCATCCCCAGGCCCGGATTCGATTCCACGTGGCACCTGATAATCCGCTAGCACCGCCGTGGTGCGGGAGCCTATGGTCGCCTGGGTGGAGGTCCCTTTGCGTCTGCAGGGCAGGGGCTGGGCTGTCTCGTTGCTCCGGGTGCAGGCGGGTGCCTGGCCGCCCAGCGAAGGGCTGCCGAGTGGAGCCTGGAGGCCGATGAGCGAGGCAGTTAACCCAGCACTTGGGGAAATACCCCCGAGCTTTGCCTCTTTGGGCTCCTGGATATTGGGGGGCAGATTCACTGCCTCCCTGCCCCTAGGAGCTGGGCTGCACCTATAGCTGGGTGGCAGTGGCAGGG
Organism: Avahi laniger; assembly: GCA_963575035.1. Lineage (NCBI taxonomy): Eukaryota > Metazoa > Chordata > Mammalia > Primates > Indriidae > Avahi > Avahi laniger. Next base: position 46,069 of record CAUYSK010017195.1, on the reverse strand, counting down.
CCAATGACTGTTCTGTGCTGTCCTCAGGTGGGAGACGCCAGCCCCTGGCCCATGCTCATCGGCTGGTGGAGCAGGCCTGGCCTTGAAGAACGTGACGTGTGTGCAGGGGGCGGATGGCTTGGAGGCTCGAGGGACCGCAGGTCCCGGCGCCACAGGAGAGAGGGCACCTGTTGTTGAGGTGAGTGCCCTGGCACAGGGATGGCTGGGCTGTTGGGTCCTTATCTGGCTGGGAGAAAGAGGGACACTGTTTGCCACTGTCCTGCAGGCCAGAGTAGAACGCCATCGTTCTGCAGGCTGCCGTCTGAGGGCCAGCCCAGGCAGAGGTAAACTCAGAGACAGAGCGCTCTTGGGACGCTCCCGTGCAAGCCAGGCTGAGGGAATCACACCCTGCTAGAAGCGTCTGAGGAAGAGATTAATTCAGCCTTGCTCTTAGGCCAGGGTGCTGGCCAGCCCTCGCCCCGCGTGGCTGGTGGGGACTGCAGGGCCACCCGTGCTTGCAACCTCAGTCCCGACCACCGGCCCTCCGCCCCAGCCCACGGCGCGCGCCGATGCGGGGCCTGCACGGGCCAACGTGGGGCGTGTGGCGAAGGCCAGGAGGCAAGTCTTGTGCCACTTCCTGCTCCCTCCTGAAAAGATCAGGACAGAGGGTGCTCAGGGTCTGGAAGTGGGCATCCCAGACCCCCACTCATTGCTCCCTCCCTGCAGCTGGGTGCCGACTCTCCGGGGGAAGAGGCTCCCTCGCCATTGGGCAGTGCCAGGCCGGAGGCTCGCGCTGCCCACGTGTGGACCCCTCTGGCGGGTCCCTGCTCCGTCTCCTGCGGGCGAGGTGAGGGAGGACCAGCGCTCACTGTTAACTCTCTTATCTCCCTGCATTTTGCCTAGTTCTAAAAAGCATTTGAGTGGCTTAAAATCCAAACACCGTAAGAGCATGAGGTAATATACAAGGAGGCTGGGGCAACATGTCTGGCAGCCACTTTAAATGTGGCCACTGACCGGCTGAAAAGATAGGACGACATGGTCACACCAGGCAGTGTTGGCACCGAGGGCGTATTCCTGATGGCCCAGCAGAGCTGCGAGGTGGGCCCCAAACTGACGACCTAAGCGGAGAAACCACGTTAGCTTTAAGACACATCATGTCCTTCTATTTCTCCAATTTTTTTATTGTGGTAAAATACACACATCAGAAAAGTTACCATCTTCATTCTCCACTTCCAAGGGTACCGCTCAGTGGCACTAAGCACATTCCCAGAACTTTCTCATCTTCCCAAACTGATGCGTGTCCCTGCGAAACACCGACTCCCGTCCCCATCTCCCAGCCCCTGTCACCCTCCCTTTCACTTTCTCTTTCAACGAATGTGATGACTCTGAGGACCTCACGCGAGCGGAATCATACAGCCTCTGTCCTTTCGTGTCTACCTTACTTCACTGAGCACAGTGTCCTCAGTCTCTCCATGTTGTGGCACGTGCCAGGTTGTCCTTCTTCCTTAAAGCTTCCTAAATCCCGTGGCAGGCGTGCGTCACAGCACGCTTGCTATCCGCCCACTCACGGAGGGACGCGTGGCTCCCGCATTTCAGCGGCCGTGCGCTGTGCCGCTGTGAACACGGCGCACAAACACTGCTTGAGGTCCTGCTTTCAGCGTTTGCGCTCGCCTGGCGTTCTCAGGTTGGATGGTTCTTTGGGCATGTACCCAGAAGTGGCCCAGCAGGTCCCACGGTAGCTCCACGCTGTCGGAGCGACTGAGGGACCCCTACACTTCCTGCGGCGGCCGCGCCGTTCGCACTCCCGCCGCAGCACGCAAGGCTCCAGTTCTCCACGTCCTCGCCGACACTCGCTTTCTGTGATTTGATAGTAGCCACCAATGGCTAATGTGAGAAGACACAGAGTGTTCTTAACTAAAACCCTAACTACTCGCTCAGTAGAATTTCAACCTGTCTAGAACAAAGACCAGGAGGAGATTTCTTTTGAGAATACTCCTAAAGGAGAGATTTGAGGAAACTGGTCCTAATCACATCTCTGTAATAAACACAAAGATTTTCATATTGTAATTCTTACAATGCCTCTCAATAAACAATAGCAGCTACCATTTCTTGAGCACCTACTATGTGCCAGGCACTTCATATCTCCCCTTTTAAAATCTCGAATGACTCTGCAAGGTGGACTCAAACCCTCGTGCCCTATCTGCTAGAGGTGTTTAGCAAGCCGGCGCCTGCCGTCTGCTGAGCCCACCTCTTGGGGTGTGGGGATCCCTGCTTCCTCCCTGCAGGCCTGATGGAGCTGCGTGTCCTGTGCACGGACTCCACCCTCAGGGTGCCTGTACAGGAGGAGCTGTGTGACCCGGCAAGCAAGCCCGGGAGCTGGCGGGAGGTCTGCCTTGCTGTCCCGTGTCCTGCTCGGTGAGTGTGGGGAGCAAGGCTGTGCAGGGCAGGCAGCCTGACCTCCAGGGTAGCTTCCTATGGGCCACTGGCCTTCTCCCTGCAGGTGGGAGACCGGGCCTCAGCACTGTGCCTGGTGACCTGCAGGGTGTGTGGGGGGGTGTGCCACTGGCTATGTGTTGCCCTGTCCCCCTGTCCCACTCCAAGTGCTGGCCACTGCCCCAGCCCGGCCCCCTGGAGGACTGCAGCCCGGAGCCCTGCCCTGCCAGGTGGTCCTAGGTCTGCACCCTGGCTGCCCTCACCTCCAAGCCCATCCTCCTGACCCTGTGTCCTCACTGCAGGACTGGTGCCCCCGGAAGGCTGTGTGGGTTGAATGAGATGGTCCTGTGTGTAAAGGGCATTGCACGGGCTGCAGGCTGCCGGGCCCACGGGGTTGATGGGGCATTTACTCATCACTTGCTCTTCACCGAGCGCCTATGCCCAGGCGCTGTTCTGGAGCTGGGGGACACAGCAGATGACAGGGCAGACAAATGTCCCTGCCCTCTGGAGCTGACGTCGGGGGCAAGGTGGGGATGGACCACAAATCAGACAGATGGTGGCGCGCAGTCTGGCTGGTGGCGTTTGGTGTGACAGAAGGCAGGCTGGAGGGATGGGCGCTGCTGCAGGGATTCCTACTAGGGGCAGGCAGCTCTGCGGGGCTGTGGGTGCCCTGACCTCCGCCCACTGCCTCTTGGACACATCTGCTGCTGGCCCTCAGCTTCCCTGTCTATAAAATGGATCTGTCTGAATGCTCTTTGTCCTCCGCGATGAGCCTCTCGGTGGGGATGTGAGGGGGACCCTCAGAGAGAACTTCTGACCCTTCCTGGCCTCCTGTCTCTTCCCGGTCTGGGGAGATGAAGGGAGACCGGGCTCCTCCGGGTTCCCAGGCTGCGGCAGTGTGGCCGCCCTGATTCCGATTTGCCCCAGGTGGCGGTACAAGCTGGCAACCTGCAGTGTGAGCTGTGGGGGCGGGGTCGTGCGGAGGACCCTGTATTGTGCCCGGGCCCAGGGCGAGGACAGTGCCGAGGAGATCCTGCCAGACGCCCAGTGCCAGGGGCTGCCTCGCCCAGAGCCCCAGGAGGCCTGCAGCCTGGAGCCCTGCCCGCCCAGGTGAGTGGGCTGGCGGCACGGTGGGAGGGGCACTCCTGGGGTGGACCCGTGCCAGGCCACGTGCTTCGGGGACCAAAGGGCAGCTCAGCGGCCCAGGTGACAGCCTGTAGGGAACAGGACAGGTGGCAGGCTGTGCTGTGCGAGGTGAGGGGGAAGTGCCAGCACCCCCAGGCTGGGTGTGCCGTGGGGGCCACGCGGGGCCTGAGGGTGTGAGTGCCAGCTCTCGCCACGGGGAGAGGGGCCCAGCAGGGACGCAGCACAGAACGGTGCTTGAGCCCGTGGGGGCCAGAGTGTGGGGGAGCATTCTCCTACCTCCTTCACAATTCTTTCATGGTTCTTTTTGCAGTTTTGCAGTTTTGATTATGAAATGCTTTTCTACATCGTATGGAAACCTCCACCATGTCCCCCCACCCAGATTCAATAGCTAGGACTACATTGCCAGGTGTCCTCCTGTCTCCTAAGTTTTACATAAATCCACCATTACAGAAAACAGTTCGTTTAAATTTAAACCCTTAACTCATCTGTGACTTATCTGGAGACATTTCAGAGCAGAGACCAAATGTTTTCTTCCCAAGTCGCTAACTAGCAGCGATTGTTGGATGATCCTGTTTCCCGGAGATGGATCCCGTGTCGCGCCCGACCCTGGCGTGCGCTGGAGTGTAGCTCTCGGCTTTCTGCCAGACTCCGGGTTTTTCCCGAGCTGTCCCTTCCCCACGTCGAATTGTCGACATTCTGTAGCTCTGCAGTCCACGTCACATACAGAGCACAGTGTGTCTTGATTTCTTTGCTTGTGCTAAAGTGCCTGGCTAGGCACCCATTGATTTTTCCATGTCATATTTAGAGGTGACGTGGGATTTTATGATAATTACGTACGCACATGAGCCCTGGATACCCCTGGACGTTGCTGTAGCCACTGGCCTTCTCGTTGCTCTGGAACATTCCAGGAATCCTCCTTCCTTAGCTTCCTGCTGCCTGCTGTCTTCTCTGGAGGCCCCTCCCTAGCTGGGGGCAACATGGCTCTGCTCCTTGTGTTGTACCCGGGTCGTTGCCACATGGCTGTTTCCTTGTTCCACTCTCTGTCTTCCTTCTAGGGCAGTGGTTTCTCAACCAGGGGCAATTTTGCCTCCCCGGGGACACTGGCCACTCCTGGAGAGAATTTAATTGTCACAACTGGGGAGGAGGACTTGCTCCTGGCATCCAGTGAGCAGAGGCTGGGTGCTGCTGAATGCCCTACCCTACACGGGACAGCCCCATGACACAGAATCACCCGGTCCCAAACGTCAGTGGTGCCGAGAGGTGTGGGCTCGGTTCGGGTCACTGCCCAGGCCCACGGAAGGCATGGCTTTGAGAGACAGCGCCGCATAAGACAAGAGGGCAGGGAAGTGTCACCAGCCTGGGCTCCAGCAGGGCTCTGACAAATGCCCGTGCTATCATGTAGGGAATGACCACAACTGATCCTGAGCAGCACTGATGGTTTTACAACTCTCTGGCGGCAGATCCGATTTCCGTTACCCTGGGGCACCCGCCTGGCTCTGTGGGTGTTAGCAGGTGCTATGTGATAGAGGGGACAAAGGGGAGACCCCAGCTAAGGGGAAAGCGGTGTCTTTCCTGTAGAGCCTTTCGGAAGCATCCTGTGCCAGTGGCCTTGTGAGCGGACGGGGGCCGGGGGCCGGCCTGGGCACTGTCTGAGACCACTCGGGCAGGGAGCCTCTCTGGGTCTCCTCCCGCAGGTGGAAAGTCATGGCGCTTGGCCCCTGCTCGGCCAGCTGTGGCCTCGGCACTGCTAGGCGCTTGGTGGCCTGCGTGCAGCTTGACCGAGGCCAGGACACGGAGGTGGACGAGGCAGCCTGTGCAGCTCTGGTGCGGCCCCAGGCCAGCGTCCCCTGCCTTGTTGATGACTGTGCCTACCGGTGGCACGTCAGCACCTGGACAGAGGTAAGCGTGGCTGGAGGGGCTCACGCACAGTGGGGCGGGGCACAGGGGTGCAACAGACAGAGACGAGCCGCAGCCCTGAGGCCTGCTCTGCGGCCACCGCCCACCTCTGTCACAAGGACCTGGGCATCTGGCCCGATGGGGATGAGAGTTGGGTGGGCAGTGACAGACAATGTGGAAGGAGAGGGTCCCACCGCGGAGAGCCTGGCCCCTGCGCTGTGGCCTGGAAAAGCAGAGAGGCTTCAGTGGTGACAGTTAGAGGGTGACCCATGGAGGGTTACTTCTCAGACTCAGTTTCTGCCTCTGTGGAATGGGGATGCTTGCCTGCCTCCCAGGTGGTGCAGAGGTTACACATGGGATCATGCCTGGCCTGTGGTCATCCTCTGGCAGGGTCAGCCATGATGCCTTCCCTCTCTTGCAGTGCTCCGTCTCCTGCGGGGATGGCATCCAGCGCCGGCAGGACACCTGCCTTGGACCCCGAGCTGGGGCGCCTGTGCCAGCAAACTTCTGCCAGCACCTGCCCAAGCCGGTGACCCTTCGGGGCTGCTGGGCCGGGCCCTGTGCAGCGGTGGAGACACCCAGCTCAGCGCCCCATGGGGAAGCTGCTGCCCTGGGCCAGACCACGGTGCCACGTCCTGCTGCTGCTTCCCTGGAGGGGCCCCAGCCCCAGGCCCACCTCCTCTCCCCAGCTCCCCAGACGCTGCGGCTCCTGCCCCGTGGGCGGGAAAGCCCAGCGTGGCCCAGTTACGTTCCTTCCTCCTTTCTGACGGGAGGCTGTCCGCAGGAGGGGCGGGCAAAGGCATCTTCGCTGGTGGGAGCTAGGACAGGCACTTGGTCCCCTGGGGTGCACGCAGTTGGGCTGAAGGAATGTGCCTTGGAGGCCAGGCTCAGGGCTGGCCCACTTCCTACCCGGCAAAGGGAAAGTCACTCTCATTATCATCAAGGTGAAGTGACTCGAAGGCTTCAGGGTCGGAAACCCATGTCTGAGTGACCCGAAGCCATGCACTGCCCTACGCGCTGCCCCCCTGCTGGGGCGTCTGCACGCGGCTCTGTGCTTGATGCTGACCTTCTGACCCATGCAGACCCCTGACCTGAGAATGCTGCCAGCTGGGCCTCGGAGGATGTGGTCCACCCCCCAAATCTCCTTCCTCAGCATGGAAAGCCCCAGCCCTGTCCTGCTGGGAACCTGCATGCTCTGCTCACCTGTGCTCCTGCTGCCTTCCCAGGTGCCTGTGGCGGGCAGCACCTTGAGCCAGCCGGGACCATTGACATGCGAGGCTTGGGGCAGGCCGACTGTGCGGTGGCCATTGGGCGGCCCCTGGGGGAGGTGGTGACCCTCCAAATCCTCGAGAGTTCCCTCAACTGCAGCGCAGGTATGTCCAGGGCCACACAGGCCGCTGCTGCAGTGATGGGCCCTGCCAGGCACTGCATGACCGCAGCGTGCCCGGCCCCCCTCATGATGGGGTATGGTGATCCCCATTTTACGGATGAGGAAACTGAGAGATTAGCGAGTGGGAGAGCCAGCGATGGGAGAGTTGGGACTCCATCATGGGTCAGTCGCCCTGGAGCCACCTACTGCTGCCCTGAGTAGGATGCCGGTGCCTCACTGCACTGCCGCTTCCAGGGGAGACGCTGCTGCTTTGGGGCCGGCTCACGTGGAGGAAGTCGTGCACCAGGCTGTCTGGCGAGACCTTCAGCCCCAACACCAACACGCTGCTGGTGAGGCAGCGCCGTGCGAGGCGGGCAGGCGGAGTGGTGCTGCGGTACCGGAGCTGGCCTGCCCCAGGAGCCGTCCACAGAGGTAGCGAGCCATCGCACCCACCACCTCCCGCAGGGCAGCCCAGGCCAGGCGGGGGTTGGCTGGGTGCTGTTGGGGACAGTGGGCAAGACACCAGGGGAGCCAACTGGGATGGGTGGAGCCTGGAGGCGGCCAGTGTTGGTCTGCACATGTGGTCAAGATGAGGCCCCGAGATGAACGCTACATCCCTTCCTCTCGGGGGTGTACTGCAAGATGGGTGGGCGCGGGACTCGGTCCACATCCCCACCCTATCCCATGGGCCATTGCTCCATGCACATGCCAAGCACACGGGTGCTGCTGGGTGCTGCCAGAGGACAAGAGCCCCCGTCATTGTACTGCTGCTCCCCAGCTGCCCCACAAGCAGGCACCTGCCTCGAGGTTAGGAGGGACAGCAGGGGGGCTCGAGTGGACCTCTAGTGACGGGGACGGCTGACATGGCTGGAACCCATCCTTGGTGCCTGGTTCCGTGTCAAGCACTTTGCAGGCGTGACTTCATTGAGCCCTTCTAAAAACTCCCCTGCCCAGTGCGTGCCCTGGTTCCCTTCAGTTACAGAGGAGGGAACTGAAACTCAGCATTTAAGGCCTTTGCCTAAAGTCACTAGGCCAGGAAGAGGTAGAGGGTGGGGTTCAGGGGGGCTTCTACCTGGGAGCCCCCATATCGACCACAGCACCATACTGTCCCGGCTGTGAGCTGAGCTGCCCTGGCCTCTGGCATCAGCAGTCAGTCTGGGCTCCTGTGTCCCTGAGGTGGCCCATACCCAGCCCACCCACCTGTCGTCCCCTGCAGAATGTGACAGGCAGCTCTTTGGACCTCGGGGTGAAATCGTGAGCCCCTCTCTGAGTCCAGACAGGAGGAACCCAGGGGGCTGCCGGCTCTTCATCGACGTGGCCCCCCAGGCCCGGATTGCCATCCACGCCCTGGCCATGGACATGGGCACTGGGACCGAAGGAGCCAATGCCAGCTACATCTTGGTGAGGCCACCAGGGTGGGCACAGAAATAGGCTGGCTTTTGCCATGGGACAGGGAGTGCTGGGCTAGGGGATGCTTTTAGTTTATTTTAGACCAAAACCCTAAAAATCACTAATGAAAGGATGGGGGAAGGGACTTTCCTCCACTTAGTCATCAACGAATGTTTATTGAGCTACTGCAAAAGCGAAATAGAACTTTTCCGACATGGACTCCCTGTTAACTGGGGCTGAAGCAGTTTTACAGCCGATATAACTTTGCCAGAAGAGCGGCTCCCCCTGGGGTTTTGTGTGTCCTGGGAGAACTGCCTGTGAGCCTGCCCAAGGGGAGGCAGCCCGGCCTCTGGAATCAGTCAGATCTGGCACCCTGGCTCTGTGTCCTTGGGGGATGACGTAACTCCCCTGAGCTCAGAGTTCTGGGTCGGATAAGTCTCTTCCCGTTGGGCTCTTGTGAGCATCCCGAATGCTGAGACCCTGCAGGTCACGGCTTCCATGACCGCTGGCTGATTATCACCTCCCTTCCTCTCAGATCCGGGACATCCACAGCCTGAAGACCACAACGTTCCACGGGCAGCAGGTGTTCTACTGGGAGTCGGAGGGCAGCCAGGCGGAGATGGAGTTCAGCCAGGGCTTCCTGGAGGCTCGGGCCAGCCTGCAGGGCCAGTACTGGGCTCTCCAACCGCGGGCGCGGGAACAGGACAACCGGCGGGGGCCCGGCCGGGCGGGCCCTAGCTTTCTTTCCCGCACATCCTCAGCTGCCCCAGTCCTGGGAGGGAACGGCGGGACCGACATGTACTGAGCACTTGCTAGGCGTCTGGCCAGCCCTGGAGGGTTGACCTCTGGCCTCCCCTTTCCAAATCTGACTTGCTCCGGTCTTAGGGCCTTCTCCGGCGTCCAGAAGGCTGGGGGCGGGGCTGGAGACTCTGGAAAGGCACTCCCAGCCCTTCGGGCACAATAAAGGAAACGTGCACCTCGGCTGCGTTTTCTTCCCATGACCTTTCCCAATCCGGCTGAAAACCCACAGCGGCAGGGCGGGGACGCCTGCGAGGTCGGCTATGCCCCGACGTGAGCGGGCCGGGCGGGGAGCAGGAGAGTCGAGGGGTGCGCAGTCAGCACGGCCCGCGGAGCCCCGCCCCCTATGCTAATGAGCGCCGGTCCGCGAGCCCGCCCCTATGCTAATGCTCGCCTCTCCCACAAGGCCGCGCGCCGGCGTCGACGCGGCCGGCTCTGGAGCCCTTTGTGAAGGCCGCGGGCGGCGCTGGACCGCGGCACCATGAGCGGCTCGGCCGGGGCGGCTGCGGCGTCCGCCAGCTCCGCGCCACCCGCGCAGGAGGAGGGCATGACGTGGTGGTACCGCTGGCTGTGTCGCCTGTCGGGGGTGCTGGGGGCCGTCTGTGAGTACCCAGCCGGGGGGGGGGGGGGGGGGGCCGCGCCGGCCCGCCGCGCATGCGCGCTCCGCGGGCCCCCCCCTAGCGGGCCGGGGTCTGCGGGGCGCGGGAGGCCAGCTGGGCAGGGCGGGGCCGGCGTCTTGGGTTGCCATGGTTGCGGCCCTGGCCCGGCGCCTCGGTGCCCCGCTGGGCTGGCGGTTCCGGGAACCCCGGGAGGGAGCCGGGTCCCCGGGGAGCGCAGCGCCGGCACCGCATCAGGCCCCTCTGAGGCTGCGGTTAGCGGCGCGCACGTGCGGGCAGCGCGGGTTCCGAGCGCGGGTTCCGGGCGCGGGGCGCGTGCTCAGCCCGCCCGGTGTGCGCCACCTGTGGCATGGAGCGCGGGCGGGCGGTGGCTTGCCTGGCCTCTGGACAGGGACCTTCTGTAAGCCGGGCGGGGGCAGGTCTGGTCCGGGCAGGAGGCTTCCCAAGTGTCCGGGGCGGGGAGCTGCGGGCGGTGGCCTCTGCCCGGGCCCTCGTAGCTGCCCGGGCGCTCAGGCGCTCCCTCCCTCCGAGCCGCCGGACCGTGCAGGACCAGGCTTTCGGGAAGCCGGGCTCTTCCCACACGAGCCCAAGGACGTGAGGAAGGCAGATCTGCCACCGCCGCCGTCCCCAGCCTTTGCGGCACGGGGACCAGTTTCATAGGAGACAATGTTTCCACGGACAGGGGTGGGGGTGAATCTCGGGCGGGGATGCCGGCGGGTTCCTAACAGGCCACGACCGGTGCTGCGCTGTGGCTCGGGGTTTGGGGACCGTAATGCCACAGACGTGAAATGAAGATCACATGGCTGGGCTCCCAAAGGCAAATATAAGTTGTCTGAATGATGTGAGGGGAGAGGGCAGGGAAAGGGAATGTCTGTTGAGGAAGTCTGCAGGGATTAAACAGAGCCTGCTTGGCATGGCCTGGGGTCTGGGCAGGGCAGACCCCATCAGCTCTCCTGCCAGGAGGGACCTCCTCTCAGGGTCACCTTTGAGTCCCACAGTCTTGCCAGGCGGGGGGACGGTGGAAGGAGGTTCAGGCAGCATGGTGTGTGTTAGGAGTGTGCTGTCTGGCAAGGTGTGCCCTCATCCAGAGGCAGAGGTGAGGCGGGCCTGAGTCCCTGTCGCTCCTGTTCAGAGCAAGCACCTGTTTGACTCTGCAGGAGAGACTGGTGGGCTCGAGGTCGGGCCTTAGGGATTAGGGTGGGTGGTGCTGAACGGTGACGGTGGTCAGTGGCGGAGAAAGGAAAGGTCTTGACTGGCCTGTAGGCCACCACCCTCCCTCCATCTTGGTCAGTGACCCTGCTGACCCCAGGTTAACCCTGGAATCTCACCTAGTCTGTGCTTTTGCAAGGGGGCACCTGTGTGTGCCTCAGGAGTGCACGGTGCTGTGTGGGGCCTGCAGGTAGATGCAGCTTTGGGAGAAGCTAAACTTACCACATGGCTCCGAATTGTCAGTTTCACCTGCAATTGGGGACATAGTTATGTGAATACCAAATACTATATACAAGGTAGAATGTAGGTGTTTTAGAGATGCAACAGAAATTCAAACAGGGCCTGGGTCAGGTTGCCCTCCTTTGGGGTGAGTGGCCTTTCCCTTGAGTCCTAAGAGCATCTGGAGGCAGATGATTGCACGGTGACACTCCCCTCGCATGGAAGACGCCAGCATTGAGACCCCTGAGTGGACATCTCAAGTCCTTTGTTGTTAAAGAACTCCTGGCTGGAGTCTGCTAGGCTGGGCTGAGACCTGGTCCTTTCCCAAGGCTGGCTGTGGGAGGGACAGGGAGGGTGGGCTTGGAGCTGGAAGCGGCCTGCTGACCGCAGCAGGAAGGCAGGCGCTGTCAGGTGAGGCCACACACGGCTGACTCGCAGGGAGAAGCCCTGCTGTCCACTGGGCACTCTGCCAGGGCAGACGGTCCCCCGCGGTCTGTGGCTCTGGGGAACCTTCCTGTCTGAAGGCCTATGTTCCTAAGGATGTGCAGAGGATAGGTGCCACCTTTGAGTCCTGGCTTTTAGAGGGAGACCTTGGGGACACACAAGGGCAGTCCCATTGCATCTTGGGCTCACTTCATCCGGTTTCCTCCCGTCGCCTGCTGCCTGCATAGGGTTACACGGGAAAGCGGCAGAATTCCTGACCCGTGTCAGAGGATCCGGTGCAGAGGAGCTACTGCAAGTTTAATGAGCTGGTGGCTGTTGCTGCCTTGCAGGGCGCACCTTCCCCCGCTGCCCCACTGCCGGCTCCCTGGAACTGCCTCCCGGGCCCCAGGGGTTCTTGTGAAGCTGGCTCTAGGCTGCAGGTGGAGGAGGGGGCCGGTGTGGTTGGGAGTGGAGGAAGGTCAAGGTGCCACACTTGGGTGTCAGCAAAGTCACCATCTGGGGACACCATCTGAGGACACATCATGTCCCTTAGGGCCCTTTGGTATTGCAGCGGTGGGTGGCTGGGCTGTGGGACTTGCCCACGTACAGAAGGGAAAGCTGCCCAGAAAGATGAAGAGAATGTGCCCAAGGTCACTCTGTCTTATCTGTTCCAAAATCCAAGCCACGTTTTCCCACTCAGAGGACTTCTTGTGTGGCCAGCCCTGTGAATGGTGACAAGTGGCACTTACTGAGGACTGAGTAACCTTGCGAGACATTCTCTCTTTATTCCTAACCACCCTTTGGGTGTTGTATAGCTGGGGTCAGAGGGCCAGCTCCTTTGTGCCTTGGAGTGGAGGGAGGGTGAGATGCCCTCGTGGCCTCCCAAGCTCCAAGAGCCACCTACAGCCTGGCCACCACCTTGCTGGGGGCCTGGGGCAAGTCGCTCACGTCTCTTGAGTCTTGTCCTTACCTGTGAGCAGTTATGTTGCCTCGTCTGTCTCAGATGACAGGGGACCTCTGGGTGCTACGAGAAGAACCAGGTGCTGGGCATCCGAAGGGACGCTCCAGATTTCTCAAGCCACCTCCCTGGGCGGCCTTCCCCGCAGGACTCTCCCTCCTCCCTGCTCATTCCCACCCCTGTCTCTTGCTTTCAAGCTTGTGCGGTCTCTGGCCTCTTCAACTGCATCACTATCCGCCCTCTGAACATCGCGGCTGGCGTGTGGATGATGTGAGTAGCGCATGGCTGTCCTGCCTGCGGGGTCCGGGGCACTGGGTTTCCGGCCGAGGTGTGGGTCTTCTCCTTCGTGCTCCTGCCTTGCCCAGGTTGCCTCCGAGGGGTCAGGGCCAGGAAATGCTGCCCAGGCCTTTATCAGGTGCAGGGCTGAGGCCACAGACGTTGCCTGAGTGTCCACTGAGTCCCACGTGTGGACACCAAGCCCACTGCAATGGGGCCTTTACCCTCTGGGGGCTCCCAGGGCTGTGGTGTGGGAGACTGGCCACTGGGGCTGGCTGAGGGGCAGATGGGGTGAGCCTGCCAGAGGTGGACGGGAGAGGCAGGTCAGAGTTGACACGGAACCAGCGGTCAGCACACCCTCACAGGAATCCTGGCGCACCTCCTGCAGGGGTAGCTCCATCCCACTGGGAGGCTGGGCCGGTGCAGCTGTGGCCGATGGGAGCCCCTTGAGGTGCGTAGGAGGTGTCTGTGCACCAAGAATTTGCTAGTGTCCTCAGGCGGTGCAGAGGTGGACGAGATGCAGGTCCCACCCTGAGGGACCTCAGGCCAGTAGAGAGACTTGGGGGCTTGCTGTGATTGGGCCCCAAGGCCTGTGCTGGCCAGAGGCACTGGGCCGGGCTTCAGGATGGAGTCCAAGACTGGCCGGGTCCGTGGGGGAGGGTGGGCCAGCACGGAGGCGAGTGGGGTTTGGAGGCCTGGCGTTCCTGCTTGGGGCTCGGGTGGGCTCTTGGGTGGCCCGAGCTTTGTTCCATTGGTTAAACGGGTAAAGATAGCACCTTCCTCCCGGGCTTGGGGGCAGATGGAAGCGCCTGGTGCGTTTGACCGGCCCAGTGTCAGGTAACTGTTATCCACCCGTAGGCAACACAGAGACTGGCACAGTCGCCTTCAATCACCAGTAGCTGTCCCCAGCCCAACCTGGGGCCTGGGCAGAGGGCTTGCTGAGTGCTTTCCTCCGGCTCTCTGCCTTTCCTTGGGGGCAGCCTTCCAGCACTGGCGGGCGACACTGCTGATTGCCAGCAGAGCCGCTGAGTGCTTAGAGCAACGCCCTGCTGGGGGGCTTCTTTCCTCCACGTCACAGAAGAGGGAAGAGGCTAACAGTAAGCGCAAACCTAGGCCCTGTCCTCTGGGAGTGTTCAGCTGAGCTGGGGAGACAGGCCTGTGGGAGTGCCGGGGACAGGCCAAGTGTTCAGCAGAGGCTCCTGGAGGGGAGAAGTAGGCACCCTGGACCTGGGGCGGCTTCCTGGAGGAGGAGGGGCCGGGGAAGGAGGGTGGCACTCCTCTTGGCACTGGGGGGCCACCCTCACTCTCCCAGGATCCTCAGTCACTGCTGTCTCTCGCCCTCGCCCCTCCAGCATGAACGCCTTTGTCCTGCTGCTGTGCGAGGCGCCCTTCTGCTGCCAGTTCGTGGAGTTTGCAAACAAGGCGGCAGAGAAGGCGGACCGGCTGCGTGCCTGGCAGAAGGCTGCCTTCTACTGCGGGTGAGGGGCCGCTGGCGGGGCCTGCGACACAGTACTGCAAAACCCTGCTGACCACACGGCCGGAGGGCAGATGAGGGTGTTGGGGAGGATGGGCGGGGAGCAGGTGCATTCATTGCAGAGTAATCCGATGATAGCTGCCGAAAAGGGTGAGCCAGCAGTTCTGCGTCTGGGAATTGAGCTCCGGCTGTACTGCAGCCATGTGAGTGCAAAGGTACCTGGGCGTGAACTGCAGCGTCACATGCTACGTAGAAAAATGGGAATCCTCTGGAATTTGGGCCCGTCAATTGGGAATTGTTATTGTGGGACCACTATGGTAGGGCTGTATGACATGCTTCTGTGCAGCCTTTCCGAAGAGTGTGGGCCGTCTAGGTATCCTGGCATGAAAGGGGAAAAACAAGTGGCAGAGTAGAAAACGTTGTCTTCTGAATACGCTGTTCAACAGTTGTCCTGTTTCTAACAACAGAATCGATATGTAGTACTTCACACGTGAGTCCTAAGATTGAACCAATTTCAGGATAAGTTTACATATGGGGCTGGCGCGGTGGCTCACGCCTATAATCCTAGCACTCTGGGAGGTCGAGGTGGGAGAATCACTTGACCTCAGGAGTTCGAGACCAGCCTGCGCAAGAGCGAGACCCCCGTCTCTACAAAAAACAAACAAACAAAAATAGAAGAAAAAACTTAGCCAGGTGTGGTGGTACAGACCTGTGGTCCCAGCTACTCGGAAGGCTGAGGCAGGAGGATCGCTTGAGCCCAGGAGTTTGAGGTTGCTGTGAGCTAGGCTGACGCCACGGCACTCTAGCCCGGGCAACAGAGTGAGACTCTTGTCTCCAAAAAAAAAAAAAAAAGTTAATACACAGAAGATCCTAGAACAATGCCTGGTGCATAGGAGGCTGGTGGCAGCAGCGATATTTGTTGTTATTTTCTATTTTATCTTTAGAAATAAATACAGACCAAAGCTCCCTTTGCCTTCATGGAGACCCAGTAGTTTTGACAGTAAGAGCACAAGATGTGCGTGTGCCCAGTTCTGGTGGTGTCCGTCGTATTTGAGTCACAAAGGGATAAATCACAGGGTACCGATCTACGTGCATCGCCATATCCTTCGGGTTTTTAAAACACCATTTTAAAAATGACACAGTAATACATATTCATTAAAAATAATTTGGAAAATAGAAAAATGTTACTCAAAGCTCCACTGCCTGTTGACCTGCTGATGTGTGCCCATCCTGTCCTAAGGAGTTTTTTAAAGCCTGTTTTTCACAGTTAGAGCCATCACAGATGAGTTTGTGTCCTGCCGTTTTCACTTCGTGTAACAGGACATTGCTGACAGGAACATTTATTCGGTGGCCATAACATGCGTTTCTTAATTCGTTTGCCGCGGCGTAAATCAAGCTGTGATGAACTTCCATCAGCTAAAACTTTTTCTGTTTGTGATTTCTTTAGGATTTATTTCCAGGTATGTAATTATTAGGTCAAAGATGGTATTATGATCGTTAGAAAGATTTTAGTATGTGTGACTAAATTGCTTTCCAAAAAGGTCACTTGCCTTTCTGTCCTGGCCCCCGCCCAGTGCCATGGACCGTGTTCGCATTTGTATTTATCTCTTTGTTAGCTAAGAGGTAAAATATTTTCCCATATGTTCTAATGGCATTTTTTTATTTGAAAAATTTTTGGTTTTCTTTTTAACCTCTTGGAATCTTAGTGTTCTACTTAGCAAGATATATGTGTTTTCTGTATTCAAGATGTTATAACCCTTTGTTACATTTGCTGCAAATATTTTTCCAGTCTGTTGTTTTGCCTTTTTTTTTTAAAGAGATGGGGTCTAGCTGTGTCACCCAGGCTGGAGTACAGTGGCGCAAGTCTCCTGCCTCAGCCTCCTGAGTAGCTGGGACTATAGGTGCATGCCACCACACCTGGCTCGTTTTTCTTATTTTTTGTAGAGACGGGGTCTTGCCATGTTGCCCAGTCTGGTCTTGAACTCCTGGGCTCAAGTGATCCTCTCGCCTCAGCCTCCCAAAATGCTGGGGTTACAGGCATGAGCCACCATGCCTGGCCTGCCTTTAATTTTGTGTTGTCAGGTTTTTCCTCCTATGGTTTTTTGTTTTCTTTGTAATTTCTATTATTCTTTTATTATTTTGAAAAAAAAATTTTTTTGAGACGTGGTCTAGCTCTGTTGCCCGGCCTAGAGTGCAGTGGCACAATCACAGCTCACAGCATCCTCCAACTCAAGGATCTTCATGGGCTCAAGGATCCTCCGCCTCAGCCTCCCAAAGTGTTGGGATTACAGGCATGAGCCACCACGCCCAGACTTGACATTTTTTTTTTAACTACAGAAAAATCGCATGACCACAGGTCCCACAAGAATGGAATTCAGGTGGAATGCAATTGGCTTTGAGTCCCTCCTCCTGCGCAGGCAGCCTCCTCTAGGGAAGCGACAGGACGGAGTGCTGGTCTCCAGGTCACCAGGACTTTCCCGGCCCAGCTAGCCTGGGAATCGCCGCTAGCCCAGAAATCCCAGCCCCAGGGTGTTTGGGCCCCAGCGGATCCCGCCACCAGGGGGCGCCAGAGGGCAGCGAGGCGGACACGCGCCATGCCTAGCCTGAGTTGCCCATGCGCCCGTCCCTGGGCTGACTTGGGGCCCTTGCAGGCCGAGGTGTGGCTGGTGTGCTGTAATGGTCAGGCGCTCGCGAGGTTCTGGGCCGTGTTCAGTAGTCAGCGAGCCTTCCCTCAGCCTTTGACCCCCCTTCACGGAGAGAGGCTGAGCCTCCGAGAAGTGAGGTGACCTGCACCTGGCTGGTGAGGGGCCAGACAGGACACCAGAGTCTCTGGCCACAGCCTCTCTCTGGGCCCCCAAGGGCGATGAGTGGGGGTGTTCGACCCTCTCATGACTGTCTAGCCCTTTCGGGATCACAGACCTTTTCAAAAATCTGCTGAAAGCTTTGGATCCTGTTCCCAGAAAATGTGCAGAATTTTGCAGACAAGTGCAGGGGTGTCTGAGGACTTTCTGACGCCTGGCTGCGAACCTGCGTCCCAGTCGATTTCGGGGATCTTTCCTGCCCCCTGCTGTCTGAGAGGGTCTGAGGACTCTGGGAAGCTGGGAAGGGCCGTGGCGCCGTGGTGGGGGCACCCCTTGATGTCTGCTTCCCCCCCAGGATGGCCGCGGTTCCCATCACCATCAGCCTCACCCTGACCACGCTGCTGGGCAACGCCATCGCCTTTGCTACGGGTGTGCTGTACGGACTCTCTGCGCTGGGCAAAAAGTGCGTGTGCAGGTCCCGGCCCCGGGGTGGGACTTCCCTTCCTGCCTCCCAAAGTCTCAGGGCCCGAGAGTGGCCCCTTTTATCCAGTGGTGGAAACAGGCACAGACGTTGTCAGAGACTCATCAGCGTCTCCGAGGTGTTCAGCTCTAGGCCACGAAGGCGAGAGAACCCCTGAGACCTCTGGGTGGCCCGGACTTGCCGGTTGCGGCCTGTAGCGGGGATAGCAAATGCATGGCTCACAAGAACCCCTTCCTGCCCCGCGCCTGCACGGCCCCGATGGAGGCTGATTCCTGCTCAGCCTAGCATGCCAGCCAGCCTGTGCCACCGTCAGGCGACGAGGCAGCCATCTGCCATCTGGCAGTGGTTTACGGAAATCCAAATGCTTGTGGGTCACAGCTGGGACACTGGCCGGGAGTAGGGCAGTGGCTGGGATGCCTGGGGGCCCGGGCCCGTGCTCCCTGTGACGCCGCCTCACTCTCTCCCCAGGGGCGACGCCATCTCCTACGCCAGAATCCAGCAGCAGAGGCAGCAGGCGGATGAGGAGAAGCTGGCAGAGACCCTGGAGGGGGAGCTGTGATGGGGCTAGGGCACCCCCCCGACTCCTCCGGTTCTGTGTGAGACACCCAGATGAGGCCTGGACATCGACCCTGAGGGACAGTCTGGCGGGGGCACCCTCTGTCTGTCCCCCGTGCCCAGAGTCCTCTGTCTGCCCCTTCTCCACTCTGCTGGTGCTGGGCTGCAGGACTTGAGGCCGATCAGAGCCCGCGGAGCTCTGCACGGGCACCCCTGCTGGGTGGCTCTGTGGACTCTGCACTGTTGGCAGAGCCGCTGCTGCTCTGCCCCAGGCCCGGAGCAGCTTCCCCATGTCCAGCCGGGGCCTGCCTCTGGGTCCTTTGGGCACTGAGCAGAGGGGCTGCCCCAGCCCTCCTGGCAGGCGGAGGCCCTGGGGCCCGGAATGGCAGGGCGGTGTCCTCAGGCTGTCCACTGCCCACAGCCTCCCACCACTGTGCAGGGCTCTGGCCCCCACTGCCACTCCGTCTTCTGTGGGCGCCCACAGTACTCCCAGGACACACCTCCACGCCCCAAACAGCAGCCTCGGCAGTGACGGGACAGCAGGGTCGGGACGCTCTCTGCTGCGTTCCCTGGAATCTTGGACACGAGCCACCCAGACACCCTGCTGCCTCGCCTCCCACGGACCTGGCTCGGGCCACTGGGTTCTGCCTGTTCCCACCCCCCCAGGCCTTGGTGCTAAGGAAGTGGGCAGAGCAGACCCTCCCTGGCGCCTACGAGGGGCCCCCACCATTCTGGCCGTGTCAGCAGTGGCCCACGCCCCCACCTCAGGTACTCCTGCCGGCCTGTCCCCAAGCCCTTCCCACAGGGAACTTCTGCCTCTTCAGAGCAGGGCAGAGGCCAGAGTCACCCCCCACAGAGAGCTGTCCCCGCTGTCCCGCGTGCCAGGCCACCAGGAGCAAGGCCATTGCGGCGGAGAGGTGGCACCCGGGAAGTGGATCCCATCCTCCCTGTGCCCTGTGCCCTTGGCCCGCGGGCTCCTCTGGTTGCCAGGTGGGCCGCAAAGTGGATGGTGTGGAAAACACTCGCTCTGGGCCCAGCCCCAGGCCCCCGGAGCTCAGGGACTGAGTCTTGCTGTGGAGACACCAGCGCTGCCGCTGTGCCAGGGCTGTTCCCGGGACCTATCGGGCCTGTCAGCGTTGGGGGCAGGAGCACAGGCTCTCAGGCTGGGAGAGGGGGTGCTTGGGCCCTGTTCACAACTGCCCTGGGGACTCATCCCTCGGCTCCTGGGTCACTAGCAGCCCTCGGGCATCTGGCTAGGCGAGCCCCAGGGTGGTAGGGGCATCACAGTGTGGCCGGCTTGGTGGGACATGTGCCTTCAGGACTCCTCAAGCCACTGCTGGGTTCAAAGGGCTGTGTTAGTGTATGTGTCTCCTCCCAAGTGTGCAGTGCTAAGACCTGTCGTGCGCGCGCGTGCGTGTGTGTGTGTCTCCTTCTGAGTATGCAGTGCATAAGACCTGTCTACCTCCCAGGTGGGGCAAGGCCCTGCCTGCCTCCTGCTCATTTTTGCCCAGGTGGTGGGGCTCTGGGTCCCTCCAGCCCCTGCCCAAGGAGCATCACTGGCAGCAGGAAGAGGGGTTGGCTGTGTGTCAGGAAGTCACACCTGTGCCCTGCGGGGAAGCTGGGTGGGTGCTGGGCAGGCCCTTGGTCACAGGCTAGAGTGGGTGGGTTACTTGCCTGAGGTTCCCAGTGAGTCCAGAGCTGTGTGGTCCTGGAGCTCATGACCCTGTCTCCCAGCAGAAGTGCCATCGGTGGGGGGGCCTGCCTTGCCAGGAGTGTCTGTCCTTGTGGCCGAGGGCTCCGCTCCTGCCTGAGTGTCTGCACTGTGTTGTGGAGTCCCCTTGTGCCCCTCACTGTTTGGCCTGCGTCTTGAGCAATAAAGCGAGGCTGGAGTCGGTGGGCCTGCTCCCTGTCGTCTGCCTGTCCCTTCTGCCTTGGGGGCCCGCATGTAGCGTGGTAGGGGTGTCCCCAGCCCAGCTGAACAGGGGCTGCAGGCCCAGGAAATAATCACAGGTGCTGTCCTGAGCCTGCTCAGCATCTCGGACAAGGAGAGTGACGTGCCCAGGACCACTTGGCGTGCAGAGCTGGAGCACAGAGCTGGAGCGCATTAAGGGCTGATTTGGGCAGGGCCCCCTCACGCCACCTGCCTCTCTCTTCGCTTTGCTGCACCGTGGCTCAGGCGGGGTGGCTGCAGTGGGGCCCGCTGCCTGGTAACCGTGACAGCTTGGGTCTAGCCTGGCTGCCGGTGCGGGGCTTCTCCCGGAGTGGACCCCACTCCCTCTAGGTGGCAGGCCTGGTTCCTTTATTTTTATAAATAGGGTGAACACAGTTTGCAGACGGGAGACCCCCGTTCCCAGAGGCCGGGCTGGGGAGGAGGAAGTGGCTGCACTGGGCCCTGTGCCTGGCTCTCAGAAGTCCAGGATGTCCCCCTGGGTGACCGCAGGCTCCTGTGGGGGCAGCGCCCCGTCTTCCTCCCATAGGTGAGATGCTCGATGGTGGCTGAATGATCAGAGCAGGACATGTTCCTGTCACGTCGCTGCCTCCAGCCCTGCTCTGTGTCCCCACTACGGCCTTCTGTGGGGAGTGTCCTTCTCACATGAGTAAGGAATAGGCCCCAGGTTGCCCAGCAGGGCCTGGTCCTGGGCTGGGCCGTGTGCTCTCTGGTGGCCCGTGGCTGCCTCCTCTCCCTGCAGGTCTTGGCTGAAGTGCTGGAACACCGTGGGCCACCCTGGACGGCGGCGCCGCCTGGCCAGAGCCGGGAGCTGTGCTCCGGTGGGCCCTGGGCTGCCCTTGGCAGGTCCTCTGTGTTCTGGCGGCAGTCGGGATTGCTTCTGGCCCCTGGTCCCAGGTTTCGGGTTTTCGGCCAACGCAGAGTCCTGGCTGCCCAGTGGTGTGGCACCCCAGGCGGGGATGCGGACCTAGCGCAGGAAGGACCTCCTCCCGGTGCGGAAGAAGGATTCTATCTGCTCCAGTGACCGGCCCTTGGTCTCGGGCACGCAGCAGCCCGTGAACACCAGGTTCACTAAGCAGATGGCCGCGAAGAAGAAGAAGGGCACCTGGAGACCAAAGGCGCTCTGGGGGTGCAGAGCGGGATGCTGGGTCACACAGGAGAAGCCCCAGGGACCTCCCACCCCAGGATGAGCTTGTGGGCCCTGCTGGCATCAGCCAGATGTGTGGGGGCCTTCACCTGGTCCTTGCCCTGCCCAGAGACCTCCCAGGGCTCCCACTGCCTCCAGGACAAAACCCGAATGTTTCGGCGTTGCCTCTGGGCCTTGACTTTTGTCCGGGGCTGGCTTAGGACTTCCCGCCCGCCTGGCAGCAGGGCTGCAGCCTCGGCGCCGGCACCGCCTCCATCCTGGGGCTCAGCACTCCAGCCCGCAGGAAGCTGCCACCGTGAGTTGGCCGGGCGTGCTGTTCTGGGCCACCGCAGGCAGACTTAGCACTCCGGACACTGCCCTCCTCAGCCGGCGTGCCCCGGCCACTGAGCGGACCGGGCCGGGTGCTGGCTGAGCGGTTCTGCCTTGTGGGAACCTGTGGCTGGGACTCAGGTTCCGGCTGGTCTCAGGCCTCTTGGTCTGAACCAGTGTGGGGGTTGTGCGTGGCGGGTGGGGAGCGTGCCCCTGTGCCCTAGGGCATTGCCACTGTGACCAGCTCCCGGGACTGGAGGGAGATGGAGCGCGTGGGTGTGGCTCTCTGGGCTCCCTCCAGGGGCCTGGGCTGTGTCCTGCCTGCCTGGGAGATGACCTGACTTCTCAGAACAGTTCCCCCGGCTCCTTCCTGTTTCTTGTAAAGAAGAGACTTTGCCGGGTTGTCACTTGACTGCTTTTGGCCTCGGCGTTGAGGGGTGTGTGCTCATCAAACCCCGTGCGGGAACAACGGCCTGATAGACAAGTCCTCAGCACAGCCCCTGGCCCGGGCAGCGGCCCCTACTGGCTGCAGAGAGCCTCAGGGTCCCCAGGGCTGAGACTCACCACCACCAGCAGGAAGGACTTGGTGAGGACGAAGGCGGTGAGCCAGCTGACCAGCACGCAGAGCCCCGAGGCCACGCCACGGGCGCGCAGGGGCAGGATCTCGGACATGAGCAGCCAGGTGATGGGCCCCCAGCCCATGGCATAGCCTGCCGGGGAGGGAGGGGGCAGGCTCAGGCCCCAGGCGTGGCGGGGAGAGGCCCCTCTCCAGCCATCCCGTGCATGTCACCCACACCTTGGGCCGTGGCCCCACCTACCCATGATGAAGAGCATGGTGGCCAGGAGGGGCACCAGGGTGAGGTAGCTGGTGGGTGTGGCCAGGGGCTGCTCTGGGCCCCCCAGTGGCGCGTTCTCAAGGCCCATGGTGCTGTTGGGGGTCAGAGACCTCGGACCGAAGTGGACGTACAGCCCCAGTGTCAGGTTGGCAGCGAACATGACACTTGCTGTGGACAGATGGGCGGCCCTCGTGGGGCCAGGACCCTGTGAGCCGGCTGCTCCTCTGCTGGCTGCTCCTATCTGGTGGCCACCACGCAGCTGGCCACGTGGCAGCTGAGGAGCGAGTGGGGTGCTGGGGCAGGGGCACTCACCTGAGACGAAGAGCAGGACCTTGCGGCCGGCGAGGTCCATGGTGAGGGCAGCGATCAGCACAGACAGGAGCCTCACGGCCCCCACAATGGCGGCGTCATCCTGCGGGGGCTGCAGGGAGGGGGCTGAGACACCCTGCGACTGCTTCTGTCCCCCCACCATGCCTCACCCTGTCCCCAAGGCACTGCGGGGTGCTCAGGCCCACAGCCCTGGTGGCCATGGCTCCTTCGGGGCATCAGGCCGCGAGCACCTATCATGCGCCGGGCGCCTTCCCTGCACACCTGCCCTAGTCCTCGGGGCCTTGCGGGCAGGGGCACATCTGTGCCCACACTGTGCCCAGCTGGCACAGAATCCAGGCATGACAACGACTTGTCAAACTGTGCTGTTAACTGATCTTCAAATCTCATCTGGCTCAGAGCTCAGGACAGCCCTATGGAGCCAGGCTGCTATCTCTGTCTTGCAGAGAAGAAAGCGGAAGTGACTTCTCATCAAGGGCAGAAGCTGGGGTCCACATTTCTATAACCTGGTCCTTTGTGGTCCTGTGTATTTTCTTTTAAAACATTTAAACTTGACTTAAAAACTTTCTGAGAACAGGTACATGGCACAGATTTCAGATCTGCCGTCTCCCTGGCACCTGGCGCAGGGCAGGTGCTCATTCAGGGTTGGGGGTTCCCTGAGGTTCCCTATCCCCTGAGCTAGCGTCTGCGGGGCGCACTCACCAGCAGGACGGCGGTGCTGTCAAAGATGGGCTGCAGGTAGACCAGGATGGGCGTGATGCCGGTGAGCTGCTGCAGAAGGCGCATCAGCAAGGCGATGGCGACGGGCCGGTACACGTGGGGGTCCCGGGCCTCGGCCCACAACACGCGGCTGCTCTGGAAACACGAGGCCGCTGCTGAGGTGGCTTTGCCATCCTCTCTGGCAGGTGCTACCTTGCCCTGGACTGCCTGGCGCTAGGTGAGAGGCTCCCTCCTTCCCTCCTCCAGGAAAGAACGGCCACTAGGCAGCCGGGCTCTGGGAACAGGCCATCGCCCCCAGCCCCAGGCTCTTGGAGTGGCGGGAACTATTATCCTTGTTTTCCAGGAAGAGCAGCCAAGGCTCAGAAAGGCCTCGTGACTGGCCACGGCCACACAGAGCTGGGTGCTGCGGCAGGTCTGCCAGCCTGGGCGCCCTGCTCCTCCCGCACCTGTCTCCGGATGTTGTCCTGGATCTGCTCGAACTCCCACTGGACGTCGGCGTCGGCCCCGCGCAGCCAGGCCAGCGCCTGCAGCGCCTCCTCGTCCTTGCCCCGCGAGAGCAGGAAGCGTGGTGAGTTGGGCATGACGCTGAGCAGCAGGATCATGGTGAGCACGGGGGCCTCTCCGGCCACAGCCAGCCAGCGCCACGGCAGCAGGAGGCCTGGGGAGGAGGGGCCGGGTCCAGGCCAGGCAGAGCCCCTCCCTCTGCAGCCCTCAGCAACCTCATCTGTCCTTTAAGGTCAAGGATTACCCCTACAGGAAGCCTAGCGGATTGCCCCAGGCCTCCGTGATCTGGGGGGCAGGGGCGGGGGTGTGTGTGCAGGGATTGCCCAGTCCCTGGCACACAGTGGGAGGTCCTTGGAGGGTCTCAAGGGCCGTGGCAGGGTGGCGGGCATAGGCCGAGCTGGCAAGGCCCTGGGCCTCAACCCCCAAAGCCTGACCCCACCTCCACCAGAGCAGCTGCTCTCTGATCTCTGTTCTGTATGGAATTCCCATCCGAGATTGTTTGACTGGAGCGTTCTGCTGTTGAAAGGTGGTCTGAGGACTGTGGATCGCAAGACGTCCTCACGCCCAGTTAGGGTTGGGCCTGTCGCTACAGAGGGGCAGGCAATTGCCTGGAGGTGCACAGTGGGTGGCTGGGTGGGGCCAGGAAGCCAGGCCCCCCAGCCCGGTCTGCTCTGGGGTGTGTTTGTTCCCTTCCACCCGCATCTGCTCAGGGCCCCACCACACACAGGAGGTGCAGGGTGATACTTGCCAAGGGCGTAGAGGGACAGGGATCCAAATACTGCCATGAGCTGGGGCGTGGCCCCCAGGGCCCCACGAACGCCTGGGGGAGCAATCTCAGACACGTAGACCTGCAGGACAGCCGCCCACAGGCTTTGGTGAGAATGCAGGATCCTGGGCCTGGCCAAGGTTGGGGGGCCCTGTGGACCGTGGCTCATGGGGCTTCCGGTGGGGTTCTGTCCTGATTGTGACTTGCTGCGTGAGCCTGGGCAGCCTGCCTGACCTCCCTCTGGCCTCAATTTCTCTAACCATAAAGTGAGCAGAAGCGCCCAGTTCTGAAACAGTAGCATGGGGCTGAGCAGGTAGTCGGGTCCTCCCAGGGATGGCTGTCCCCGCGCTGGCCAGGCCAGAAGGCTGGGCACGTGCAGAGCATCGGATAAGATAAGAAGGCCCCGGAAGGGGTGTGGCCTGGGCAGGGGCTTCCCCTTTCCTACCCATTGTTCAATTAGGGTTTTCTCTAATTGAGCAATGCATCTGCCCATGGCCAAGAAATGGAGTAGAAAGTTTGGAAAGTCCAGAGTGGGGGCAGCTGGGGACATGGAGACAAAAGTAGGTATCCAGGTAAGGGTGAGCGGCGGCTCCCAGGGCAGCTGCAGGGAAGGCAGATGTTCTCATGACAGAGCACGGGACCTCGCGCCAAGTGGTGGCTCAGCACCCATGGAAGTCCTGGCCTTACCGGGATGCAGGCAGCTGTGAGTCCCCCAGCGAAGCCCGTCAGCATCCTCCCCAGCAGCAGCATCCAGAGGCCATGGGCACCTGCCATGAGCGCGTAGCCAGCCGCCGAGGGCACAGCCGAGAACATGATGCTGAGCTTCCGGCCCAGGAGGTCATTGAGCACCATGGCACTGAGGCCGCCAGCTGCGGCTCCCAAGGTGAACACAGACTGCAGAGACAAGGGGGTGGTCAGACACATCTCCCTGATAGGCACCCCATATCTCATTAGTGCCTAGAGACAATTTCTTTCCCAGGCTGGCCCCAAGAGCCTTCCAGGACTCAGGCCGACAGTGGTAGTGAGCCTCCTGTCTCCTGAGGTGTAAAAGCAGTGTCTGGACAACCATCTGTTAGGGACGTCACAACGGGAAGTCCTGCTCTAGGAAGGAGGTGGCACCATGTGTCCATAGTGGTTCTGTCCAGCTTGATGTTTAAGTGTCTACTAATTTAATACAGGAGAATTCTGTGCCTTGAAGGCCCTGGGACTTTAGGATTTGAAGAGTGAAGTGACCAGGACCAGTCTGGACTCTAGCAGTGGGATTTGGGCACATTGTGCAGCCTGTCTGCGCCTGGGTTTCCTCACCTGTATCATGGGGAGGGTGATAGCTCCTACCTTGTGGGGGTTGGCCCTGGGAGTCCCTGAGCTCCCATGTAGTGCCCAGCATCTGCCTGGCACATACTAAGTGCTCAGTAAAGCTTGGGCACTGTCTTAGCTGCTATGCTGGAATTCTAAATTTGAGTTTGAAATTCTAGAATCTGTGCCTCTTGGGGTCTTCCTCTCTGTTAACGCACAATCTGTCCTGGGACAGTCCT
This sequence comes from Avahi laniger, assembly GCA_963575035.1. Taxonomy (NCBI): domain Eukaryota; kingdom Metazoa; phylum Chordata; class Mammalia; order Primates; family Indriidae; genus Avahi; species Avahi laniger. Next base: position 19,954 of record CAUYSK010017195.1, on the reverse strand, counting down.
CTTCCCAGCGGCACCCGATGCCCTGCCCCCATCCATCCAGGGAGGTGTTTGCGCTGCTGTGGCAGCCTGGCTGTGGGCACAGGGGCCTGGTCGAGACCTTGAAGGACGCCACCCCACATGCTTCTTCCCACACCTTCTCCACTGGCTTTCACTTCCTCATCAAAGCAATCTGGCCTCACCCCACACCCCTGGCAGCCTGGGGTGGGTGGGGGAAGGGGTGCCAGGGCCCTGTAGGGGGTGTGCCAAAGCAGAGCTTTTGGGAGGTCCCCAGTAGGGACAGAGGTTAGTGGGTCACAGCTTCCCCGGGCCCCTTGGGCTCAGAGCATGGTCCTCACCCCAAACCAGGATGCCTGGCTTTTGGTGAGATGCAGGTCCGGATCCAAGGAGTGCTCCAGGGCTGGGATGACGGGGGATGTGTAGACCAGGGCATACCCAAAGCTGAAATTGCCGAGCACGGCGGCGAAGGTGGCCAGGAACACCCTTTTGTTCTGCAGGGCCCTGGTGACGATGGTGGACAAAAGGACCAGAGTCTTTGAGTCCCTCCAGTAACTGCTGCCTTTCCTGAGCCCAGTGGCCACCCACCTCAGCGGGCAGCACTGGGGGCCAGGGCCATTCAGATTGGTGCCCTCCCCACCCCCTTGGGCCTGAGCACCAGCTACTGGGGAAATTCCCAGGGCGTTAGCCTATGGCTGTGGCTCAGACACTGGTGCTGGAGCCCTTTTCTCCAGAAGAGGCAGCTTGGGTTCTGCCTCCCACTTGGCTGCTGAAGGCTTGCTGTGTGACCTCAGGCAAGCCCCTCACCCTCCCTGGGCCTCAGTCTACTAGTCTGTGCCAGTTGGGGAACAGGCCCTGCACTCCCTTGGGGTACCCTTAAGGGGTACCAGTTCCTTAAATAGGACTAGAGTGTCTGGGGCAGGAGGGACCTTGGCGGCCACTCACCGAAGGTCAGAGGAGACCCAGGGCGGGAGCTAGCTGCCTGCTGGAGGGGACCAGGGCCATCCCAACCCCCACCCACAGCCCCCAAGCCCGACGACTCTCACCCGACTCGCGCCCTCTCCCCCGGCGACGGGGGCGGCTTCTCCGGGAAGGTGTCATAGTCCAGGCCCTCGGCTCCCAACAGGGGCTCCTGCATGGTCCCCAGCAAGGAGCAGGCGCTGGCGGCAGCGGCGCTGAGCATCCGCCCAGCCCGCAGCAGAGCCCGAACCGGCGAGGCCCCGCCTCTCGGCCACGATTGGCTGCGGGGCGGCCCTGCAGAGCCGCGCCCACCAATGGGGCGGCCGCTCGCCGTGCGGATGCTCGGCTGCGGCTTCCCGGGCGCGGCCGCCGCGTGGGCCCCGAGCCGCGCTCTGCGGAGGGTCCCGCGGGGCAGAGGCCTAGCTGGCGGCGGGCCCACGGCGACCTCTCCTCGGAGGAAGAAGCGGGAGCGCAGAGGGGAAGCGGCTCGCCAAGGTCGCGCCGGGAGCCCTTGTCCCGCGCCGCCTGCTCCCTCCCTCCCGCCACGACGCGCCCCTGGCCTCTGCTCGGGTCCCCTCGCCTCTCCGGCCGGGTGGGTCGGGGGCGCCCCGGGACGGCGGGGAGGGGCCGGCGGTGCAGTTATGGCGGGATGCGCATCCCCTACCCGCCCCTCGCTTCTGACTGTGGACGAAACTCGGGCTTGTTGCAAATCATCCAGGTACTAAGATAAAATTAAAGTATAAGGAAAAGAGAAACTGAACATTCCCAGGAAGCTCCTCCTCAAAACAACGCAGCGGTCCCCAGTTCTCCCCTGGGCTTTCTCAGGAAGAGGCTGCGTCGTCCCTGCCCTGCTGGAGGGATGTGCCCTGTATTATTATACTGATCCTTTGTTGTTGAATATTTGGGCTATTTCCAAATTTTAGCTATTAAAGTAGCAAAGGATTTTTATAAAGTTATATTGCCTTTTATTTTAGTTGAAACACAACCCTAGTAGAGCAGTGGAGGAAATGGAGATGGGAAACCACATCCATCCCGGTCAGCCTAACGCAGCCAGCAGTTTCCTTCCTCTTTCCTTCCGTCTCCCGCGGGGTTGCCCCGCACCTTGCCGAGGGCTGGGCCCCGCGCACCCCGTGGGACCAGCTTTCCCTAAGTTTCAGCGTTTTTCTGCCCCGAGAGCACAGGCTCGGGACTCAGGCACACCCAATAAATAGTGATAGCGTTGCACAGGCCTCCTAACCATGGTTTAAAACTGAGGTAGGATAGATCTTACACGTGCAGCTCCGCGAGTCGCCCTTTGTGTGCACCCTGTAGTCGCTGCCCAGACCCAGAGACAGAAGATTTCCGTCACCCAGGAAGCCCGGACTCCCCTCCCCGGCCCGCCGCCCTCTCTGGGTCTCACTACTCTGATTTCTGCTTTTGTGAGTTAGGTTTCCTTCTCTTGGACTTCATATAACGTAACCATACTCTTTTGTTTCTGGCTTTTTTAAAAACATATTTCTTCTTTAAAAACCAACTTTATGGGCTGGGCATGGTGGAGCGCGCCTGTAGTGACAGCACTTTGGGAGGCTGAGGTGGGAGGATCCCTGGAGCCCAGGAGTTCCAGGCTACAGTGAGCTATGATTGCACCACTGCTCTGCAGCCTGGGTGACAGAGCAAGACCTTGTCTCAAAAAATAGAATAGAATAGAATAAAATGTAGTAAAATGAAATAGTTGTATTAAGGTGTTATTTATATGCAGTAAAATGAACCCATTTTAAGTATACAGGCTGATGAGCTTTGTCAACTACATAACAAAGAACACCGTTCCATCAAGATGCAGAACATTTCCATCCTTCTAGAGGATTCCTTTGTGCCTCTCTGAAGTCAATCTCCCTTACCCCCTCCCCAGGAAACTGCTGGTCTGCTTTCTGTGACTGTAGATTAGATTGGCCCTTCCTAGATTTTCTTGTAAAGAGAACCATATATATTATATACATATATATATATTATTTCTGCATATTATGGGGATACGAATGTTTAGGTTACATTGCCCTTGCCTCCTCCCCCAGTCAGAGCTTCAAGCGTGTCCATCCCCCAGATGGTGCGCATTGCACTCATTATTTTTATATATACCCATCCCCTCCTTCCCCCTCCCGTCTGCCCAAGACCTGATAAATGTTATTCCAGTATGTGCACTTAGGTGTTGATCAGTGAAACCAATTTGCTGGTGAGTACATGTGGTGCTTATTTTTCCATTCTTGGGATACTTCACTTAGTAGAATGCGTTGCAGCTCTATCCAGGAGAATACAAGAGGTGCTATGTCACCGTTGTTTCTTACAGCTGAATAGTACTCCATGGTATACATTTTATTAATCCACTCATGTATTGATGGGCACTTGGATTGTTTCCACATCTTTGCAATTGTGAATTGTGCTGCTATAAACATTCGAGTACAGATGTCTTTTTTATAGAATGTCTTTTGTTCTTTGGGATAGATGCCCAGTAATGGGATTGCTGGATCAAATGGTAGATCTACTTGTATCCCTTTAAGGTATCTCCATATTGCTTTCCACAGAGGTTGTACTAGTTTGCAGTCCCACCAGCAGTGTATGAGTGTTTCTATCTCTCCGCATCCATGCCAACATTTATTGTTTTGGGACTTTTTGATAAAGGCCATTCTCACTGGAGATAAGTGATATCTCATTGTGGTTTTGATTTGCATTTCCCTGATGATTAGAGATGTTGAGCATTTTTTCATAGGTTTCTTGGCCGTTATTCTGGCTTCTTTTGAAGTTTCTGTTCATGTCCTTTGCCCACTTTTTGATAGGGTTGTTTGATTTTTTTCTTGCTGATTTTCCTGAGTTCTATATAGATTCTAGTTATCAGCCCTTTATCAGATGTGTAACATGCAAATATTTTCTCCCATTCTGTAGGTTGTCTGTTTGCTCTCATCATAGTTTCCTTGGCTGTGCAGAAGCTTTTTAACTCTTTTCAAACAGAATAATGGCAAGCCTAGACTCTTGTACCCCACAAAACTAAGTTTTGTATATGAAGGAGAAATAAAGACCTTCTAAGACAAGCAAAGACTGAGGGGATTCATCAAGACAAGACCTGCCCTCCAGAAAGTACCCAAAATAGTATTATACATGGATCAACACAATAAATACTCAGGAATGTAAAATCATCCAAAAGCTAAACGTTCAAGGCCAGATATCACAATGCCTTAAGAGAGAGAACAAAGCAACAAAGTTCAACTCAACAGATTGAACTGAAATCTACCCTGCTTATCAATTCTCTCAATAAATATGAATGACTTGTACTGCCCACTAAAGAGACATAGGCTGGGAAAATAGATAAATATACAGAAGCCAAGTGTCTACTGTCTTCAGGAAACACACCTAACCCACAAGGATGCATTCAGACTCAGGATGAAGGGATGGAAAACAATATTTCAAGCAAATGGAAGCCAAAAGAAAGCTGGTGTGGCGGTTCTGATTTCAGATAACTTAGCCTTCAAATCACCAAAAGTGATGAAAGGCAAAAAGGGTTACTATATAATGGTGAAGGATACAATTCAACAAGAAGACATAACAATTCTAAGCTTCAACACTCCTTTGACAGAACAGGACAGATCCTCCAAACAGAAAATAAACAAAGAAACAAAGGACTTAAACAGAACTCTAGAACAAAAGGACTTGAGTGACATTTACAAGACATTCTACCCAAAAATTACTGAATATATGTTTTTCTCATCAGCTCATGGAACATTCTCTAAGATTGACCATATCCTAGGCCACGAAGCATGTCTCAAACAATTGAAAAAAATAGAAATTATATCATGCATCTTCTCAGACCACAAGTGGAATAAAATTAGCAATCAATTCCAACAGAAAGTCTCATCTCTACATGAAAAATGGATTTTTATTTACTCGTATAGCTACTATTCACACTAATCTTATTTCTTTACTAAAGCTCATTTAATGTTTCTTTGGCCTCAAGAAACCTCCTTTAAACTTTTTAAAGTGCAGATCTTCCAATGATGAATTCTCCCAGCTTTTCTTTTATTGAAAATATTTTCAATTTACCTTCATTTCTGAAAATATTTTTGCTGGATGTAGGATTCTTAGTTGATAGACCTTTATTTAGGAATTTAAAGTTGTTTCAATGTATCTGGTTTGAATTTTCTCTGATGAAGTCAACAACATTATTATGCTTATTTCTCTGGACTTAATCTTTCTTTTTCTCTTTTACAGCTTTAAAAAATGTCTTCTTGGCTGGGCGCGGTGGCTCACGCCTGTAATCCTAGTATTCTGGGAGGTTGAGGCGGGCGGATCGCTCAAGGTCAGGAGTTTGAGACCAGCCTGAGCAAGAGCGAGACCCCGTCTCTACTAAAATTAGAAAGAAATTAATTGGACAACTAAAAATATACAGAAAAAAATTAGCCGGGCATGGTGGTGCATGCCTGTAGTCCCAGCTACTTGATAGGCTGAGGCAGAAGGATCACTTGAGCCCAGGAGTTTGAGGTTGCTGTGAGCTAGGCTGACGCCACGGCACTCTAGCCTGGGCAACAGAGTGAGACTCTGTCTCAAAAAAAAAAAAAAAAATGTCTTCTTCAACAATGATTATACAAAAATTGAATGACATGCTTCAGCTATTTTTGTTTATTTCTCTGGTTGGGATTTGCTGAATTTCTAGAATATGTGGCTTAGGACATGTGAGCAAATTTGGAAAATGTTAGCACATTATTCCTTTAAGTTTTTTCACCCCTTTTCTGGAACTTCAATAGCTCTCATGTTAGATGTCTTAGAATCATCACTTTACATATTTAATATAAATATAAGTATTTATTTTATTATTTTCAATAATTTTTTTCAGTGGTTCTATGTGGATAATTTTTATCACTATTGTCTTGTAAGTGCACTGATTTTTTTCCTGTGGTATTTAATCTAAAAAAAGGTTTGGAAATACATATAATGTATTTTGGGTTCTAGAGGTCCTATTTGGTTCCTTTTTAGTACATGTTATTTTTCTTCTTACTATGTTCATGTTTACATCAATATTTTAAAGATCTGGATGTTCCCTTTTTCCCAGTTCTCAGGTTACCCAAATAAAAGATTGTGGATCACTTAAGTACTGGTTAATTATTACTGGGCATATGTCACAGTGAAAAATTATCCTCCGTCATAAACCCAATCTCTCTTTTAGTCGATGGGTTCATGGTCTGAGAACTGAGCAGTTCTGGAATCTGGGAAAAAGGATTGTGACTTTTTAAGGGACAGCTTTCCTCAGTCTCCTGATAATCTTTCTTTGATTTTTTTTTGATTGGATAAATTAAATAAAACTTTGTTAACTGCCTGTTAATTTTTCAAAGACTAACATGTTCTGTTACCCCTCTTTAGATCTTCTCTGAGTAAAAGCTACCCTGTCACTCAGATCTTGCCACTCTTTGTGACTATTACACTTATCCTGATTCTGGTGGCTAAACACCACCACATCTCATATTTATTTTGAGGTCCAGTCATTTTAATAAATATCAGGATGGCTAGTTCAATAGTGGTATCTTCTACTGTCCTTCTTTGCCTACAGAGAATAGCCATCATAAGCTTCTTAATAATTCTAGTTCCCTGTTACCAGCTAATTTCTTATTGTAATATTGACTGCAATGTCCTCTAGGCCTTCCATGGAATGCTATCAGTAGTTTATCCAGACTTATGTGGTATATCCAATTTAGCTTACCTCTTTGATCTCTCTGCTACTTTTAATTTTTTTCCACCTGCTTGACAATTGTGGCATTTCTACTTAACTTATTTTGGGTCAATATTTTATCCATGTTCCAAGAGCTGTCCTAGGAAAGGATTAGTATGATCCCCCAGGGTTTAATACCAGGGCATTAAATTCTGTTTCATTGGATAATGTTCCCATATTGATAAACTTTCTTTTTCATAACTTTCTGTTCTTTTCTGTCCCCTGTGATTCAGTACCCTCAGCACCAGTACCATACACCTGTTCTTGTCCCCTAATAGTACCTTTGTAATATTAGCCAGATCCTGCAGCAACTTGAGCGTATAGTTTGTCTTACTCCTTAGCAAGCCTAACATGCCTCCACATGGATGTTCTGGGATTTGTGCTGGTGTTGTCTTAGACTGGACTTAAGTTGTCCCCAAATAAAATAAGGATACCAGGCCTTGAAACTATGCATCACACAGTAATTGTCCACAGGCATCCTACCCCAACTCCTCACCCAAACCCGGAAAGAGAGGTAATTTTGAACAAACAGCTTCTTGCTGAAGAAAAATCCCAATGAAGGATCTAGCTTTGTGCTATGTCATCAGCAGCTGACAGATAGATGCACTGGCCCTAAAGAGGTGACCTAGGCATTACATATAATATCCACTGTAAACATGCAAAATGTTGAAATCAATTCTCTAGTTTCTTCTCTTCTGATTTTTGCACTTATGTTTTGTAGTTGCTTAGTGATAATTTAGACAGTCCTCTTGGTCAAATGTAGTATTGCATTCATTCTATTTAGTAAAATCTACCTATATTCTTTCCCTGTTTTCTATGTCATTTTGTGGCATCACTGTTTACCTTGTTTCATGAAGTAAAACTCTAGAATTCATCTTTACTTCCCCCATTTTTCTGTCTTTGGTCTTGTTTTTTTCTGCTTGAAATGCCCTTTCACCCTCTTCTCTAATTAGTGAAATTTTATTCACCTTTCAAGGATAAGCTTTAATATAACTTCCTTTATGGAGCCTTCTTTGGTTACTCTAAGCAACGCTAATTATTCTTTCCTCTGAGCCACTAATATAGTTTATACATTCTATTAGTCAGCCCAGCCTGTCATAACAAAATACCAAAGACTGGGTGGCTTAAACCTGCAGTCCCCAACACCTGGGCCACAGACCAGTACCAGTCTGTGACCTGTTAGGAACTGGGCCACACAGCAGGAGGTAAGCAGCAGGTGAGCAGTGAAGCTTCATCTGTATTTACAGCTGTTCCCCATCACTCACATCACTGCGTAACTCCACCTCCTGTCAGATCATCAGCAGCAATAGATTCTCATAGGAGCGTGAACCCTACTGTAAACTGCGCATGCGAGGGATCTAGGCTGTGCACTCCTTATAAGGATCTAATGCCTGATGATCTGAGGTGAAGCTAAGGTGGTGATGCTAGTGCTGGGGAGCGGCTGCAAGTACAGATTATCATTAGCAGAGAGGTTCGACTGCACAATAAATTAGTGTGCTTGAATCATCCCAAAACCACCAACCCCACCTGCCTGGTCCGTGGAAAAACTATCTTCCATGAAACCGGACCCTGGTGCCAAAAATGTTGGGGACCACTGGTTTAAACAGCAAAACTTTATTTCTCACAGTTCCAAAGACTGGTAGTCCGAGATTAGCATGCCAGCATGGTTGGATTTTGGTAAAGACTTTCTTCCTGGCTTGAAGACAACTGCCCTCCCACTGTTTCTTCACATGGCAGAGACAGAGTGAGGAAGCTCTCTGGTGTGTGTCTTCTTATAAAGGTACTAATCCCATCTTGAGGATGCCACCCTCATAATCTCATCTAACTCTGATTACCTTCCAAGAGCCCTAATTCAAATACCATCATATTGGGGCTTATGGTTTCAACATATGAATTTTTTTTTTGATGTGAAAAACAGTTTAGTCCATAGCATACTTATTCTATAAGAGGTCTTGCCATTTTGTGTTAGCGTAAATATTGTATATGTGTAACTTCTCTTTATGAGTTTCTAAAAGGCAGGCACAGTCTCATTTTCTTTTGACCTCAAGTGACTGGCACAGAGACAGCTATTGGAGCATGTTTGAGGTTTATTTGCTAAATTTGAATGAATTTGTGCTATACATGTGCCATTTTTGTGAACTTTCCCTCGTAGTTACTTATTCACATTCAAGGATCAGAGAATTCTATACTCTTTATAAAAATGATATATATATTCACATTAAGTCCATTAAAATACATATTTGTTACACAAGAAATAAAAAATAAAATTAAGAAATGTAATATGACAAGTACAGGTTTCTAATCCTATGTTGTTGTTGTTGTTTTTAATACTGGTAGCTTGCCAATGTCAACATTCTGGTAGTGATGAATTAGTTGCTTAGGTATATGGACCCTGTTTTGCCCTCTTAGAACACTTTACTTGTATTTCATAGTACTTTCCAAAAATGTAATGAATTACATATAAAATGAACTTCTTAGTATTTTTTACTCTAGTTCCATAAGTATAGAGAATATATATATATACTATATAACCACATTTTTTTATGCCTAGTGAAATGCCTTGCACTAAGAAGACACTCAATAATTTTTACCAAATTGTAGCCATGACTATATTGAGCTTGCAACTATAGAAAACACAACTATGAAAAAATAGAACAGTTCAAATATTCACCAAGGAAGAGTATTTTAGACAAGGCAGTGTGGTATTGACTGCCAGTTTAAAAAAATAAAGTAACAGAAATAGGACTTAGAGAAGAAAGAGACAGCTTTCTCTGAGAAAAAAATGGCAAAGCCCTGTAAAGGAGTATTAGAGCATGCACATTTGGTGAAATGTATATGGGAGATGCTTACTAAATGACACACAGAGTGGTTAGAATGATAAATTATTAGTGGGCAAGAAAGTGATAAGGATTATTACTTATATTAATATTTTGTATTAAATATTTTATGTTACATGGATTTTCAAAACTGTAAAAGAAAATTTTAAAATGAATTAATTTCAAAATCTGGGTAAACTTATTGTTGCTAATCTTGAAAATCAACCGAAGGCAGAATTGTTCCTTTCATCTCTGTTATATCTCCCAGTTGAATCTCTCCTTCAGTTAACTACAAGTGACACTGTGTATTACTGGTTCCTATGAAGAGCACATTTGGTGGAAGACACTAGGGCTTATAAATTAAAATTGATGTTTGACTTAAACTATGAAATGAACCCATTAGCCAAAGGACAGTGATAAATACAGCAAACACATTAGGACCTGTGAAAATTGATGACTAAATAGGCTGATTTAAATAGGGATGACTCACATTCCAGTAAATTTTCATTGCTCTGAGCAAAACAGGTTGTAACCTTTTAGTGTTCTAAGAAGAAATTGGTTATTGATCATAAACAAAAGTCATAGAATTTGATACAAACATAATGTGATGAGAAATAGGGAAATATCCCTCATGTTAATGGAAGTTAATACTGCCATGAACCTTCTTTTGAAGTAATTCAAATATATTTTAATGGAATTTTCTTCCACAAGGAGCATTTTCCAACCTGTGTTCATGTGTTGTGTAACAGGATTATTTTCTGGAGTAATGACATTAAGCCCATAGAGCTTTCTTCAGTTTTGGACTTATAACCTTCTTGTTCTCATTCTTTTCTTAATATATAATTAAATAGAATAGCACATATATATCTGTATAATTAATCATTAATTTCTTGTAGGCATTTTTCCTGTGCACTCTCTGAAAATAATTTTCAGATTTGTAGTCCTGAGTGTATCACTAACTTGTCTTTAAGAAATACTGAGCAGTGATTGCCTTTGGGGTCTTTTTCATAAATTCTTTGCCTAGGCCAATGTCTATAAGAGTTTTTCCAACATTTTCTTCTAGAATTCTAATAGTTTCACACTTCAGATTTAAGTCTGTTACCCAGCGCGAGTTGATTTTTGTGAGAGGTGAAAGGTGTGGATTCTGTTTCAGTCTTCTACATGTGGCTATCAAGCTTTCCCAGCACCATTTATTGAATAAGAATTCTTTTCCCCCATGTATGTTTTCATCTGGTTTGTCAAAGATTAGATGGCTATGTGAGGATGGTTTTATATCTGGATTCTCAGTTCTGTTCCACTGGTCAATGTCCCTGTTCTTGTGCCAGAACCAATCTGTTTTCATTACTATAGCCTTGTAGTATAGTTTGAAGTCTGATCAATTGATACCTCCCATTTCTTTTTATTGCCTGGGATTGCTTTTGCTATATGGGGCCTTCTCTGGTTCCATATGAAGTGTAAAATTATTTTTCTGTATCTCTGAAAAATGATGTTGGTATTTTAATAAGGATTGCATTGAATCTTTAGATAACTTTAGGTAGTATAGACATTTTAACAATGTTGATTTTGCCGACCCATGAGCATGGTATGGTTTTCCACCTGTTTATGTCCTCTGCTATTTCCTTCCTCAGTGTTTCATAGTTCTCCCTATACAGGTCTTTTACCTGATCAAATTAAAAAGCTTCTGTACAGCCAAAGAAACTGTCACGAGAGCAAACAGACAACCTACAGAATGGGAGAAAATTTTCGCATACTACACATCCAATAAAGGGCTGATAACTAGAATCTATTTAGAACTCAGGAAAATCAGCAAGAAAAAAATAAAACAACACTATCAAAAAGTGAGCAAATGACATGAACAGAAAGTTTTCAAAAGAAGACAGAATAATGGCCAAGAAATATACAAAAAATGTTCAACATCTCTAATAATCAGGGAAATGCAAATCAAAACCACAATGAGATATCACTTATCATGAGTGAGAATGGCCTTTATCAAAAAGTCCCAAAACAATAATGTCGGCATGAATGCAGAGAGATAGGAACACTCATACACTGCTGGTGGGACCGCAGACTAGTGCAACCTCTGTGGAAAGCAATATGGAGATACCTTAAAGAGATACAAGTAGATCTATCATTTGAATCCAGCAATTTCATTACTGGGCATCTACCAGAATGAAGAAAAGACATTATATAAAAAAGACATCTTCACTCAAATGTTTATAGCAGCACAATTCACAACTGCAAAGGTGTGGCAACAACCCAAGTGCCCATCAATACAAGTGGATTAATAAAATGTGGTATATGTATACCATGGAGTACTATTCAGCTATAAGAAACGTTGGTGATATAGCACCTCTTGTGTTTTCCTGGATAGAGCTGGAACCCATTCTACTAAGTGAAATATCCCAAGACTGGAAAAATAAGCATCACATGTACTCACCAAAAAATTGGTTTCACTGACCAACACCTAAGTGCACATATAGGTATATCATTTATCGGGAGTCAGGCAGATGGGAGGGGGGAGGTGGGGATGGGTATATACATACATAATGAGTGCAATGCACACCATCTGGGGGATGGACATGCTTGAAGCTCTGACTGGGGGTGCAGGGGGGAGTAAGGACAATGTAACCTAAACATTTGTACTCCCATAATATGCAGGAATAAAAAAATAAAGAAATACTGATCAAAATATGTCCTTTACTTTATCTTTAAAATTCTGGATTATATTAATAGTTCCTTTTGTATTTTCCTCAAATTTCTTTTTTGGATTTGATGTTCCACACAAAATAACAATAAATATTCCAGCATTAATACAAGGAGTTGGAAAAAGACATTTGAAATAATTTATTTTTAATAGTAATTATTCAAGTGGCTCAATATAGTATGAGGTATGTATAAATGGAATTTACTATTTTACTAATTTAGAAAATAAATATTAGAAATAAAAGAAAATCTTGAATGAATATCCTTAGTAAGAAAGAATATTAGTTTATCAATGAATTGACTTGCAATAAGCTTTAATTACAAATACTTTGCGTAAATTTAAAAAAATAATTGTACTTCAGGAGGAAGTATATCTATATGGAAATATAATCTGAAATTTCTGTTAAATTAAAATGTAAATATATTATTGTCATGTTACTTATTAATAAGCAAGGTATCTGTTTAAGCTGACAAATTCTATGAATGGATCAACATTATTCATTACTTTACAAATCTTCAGAATTATAAACGTTAATAGAATTAGCATGTTTATTTGCAATGACACACATATAGTATCTCTAACTTAACCTTACATATATTTGTACAGTAAATATGTTAGTTGAGCATTTAAATATATTACTTATAAATACAGTCTGATAGTGGCTCATGCCTGTAATCTCAGCATTTAGGGAGGCTGAGGTGGGAGGAATTCCTGAGGCCAGGAGTTCCAGACCAGCCTTGGTAACATAGTGAGACCTCATCTCTACAAAAAACAGAAAAATTAGCTGGGTGTGATGGTACACACTTGTAGTCCCAGCTACTCAGGAAGATGAGGCAGGAGGATTGTTTGACCTCAGAAATTTGAGGCTGCAGTGAGCTATGATCATGCCACTGTACTCTAGCCTGGGTGACAGAGTAAGACCTTGTGACAGAGTGAGACCTTAAAAAAATACATATATGTATATGTATATATATATATATGAAATATGAAATTGTACAGAAACTGTTTTATCAGACTGAGGTAAATAAGATTAATAAAAGCGATATAATCTTAGTATAGCTGATCAAGATAAAGGAGAGAAAACACAAATGATCAATATTAAGAATGAAATAAGGATATTTTATAGATTATCTGGACTTAAAAATTAAGAAGTTATTTTCTAGTACATACACACACACACACACATCTCATCATGGAATACTACTCAAATACAAAAAAGAATGAAATCACATCTTTTGCAAAAACATAGATGGAATTGGAGGCCATTATCTTACATGAAATAATTCCGAAACAGAAAGTCAAATATCACAAGTTATCACTTACAAGTGGGAGATAAATAATGAATATACATGGGCACAGAGAATGGAATAACAGACATTGGAGACTTGGAAGGGCAGGAGGGTGGGAGGGTGAGAAGGAGCTTTGGAATGAGAAATTATCTAGTGGTTACTACAACATGCATCATGTTAGGGTTACACAAAAAGGGCAGACTTCACCATTATGCAGCATATTCATAATAAATCTGCACATGTACCCCCACTGGAGATGGATTATAGTTCCTAACATGAGAGAGAATATTGCAATGTTCCAGACGAAATCAAAGAATATCTTTGTGACATGGGAGTAAGCAAATATAACTTTCACAGAACTCAGAAGGAAACGATTCTAAAAAAAAGAAAATGATAAAGCATCAAAATTTTGAAAATCTGTTAATCAAAGGATACTATAAGGAAAGGATAAGAAATCACAAACTAGGGAGAACGTAGCCAATATATATCTAACAAAGGACTTATATCCAGGTTATATTAAATCACTCTACAATTCAATAATTAAGACAAATAATTTAATAAAAATGGATAAAATACTTGAATATATACCTCACAAGGGAAGAAATATAAATAGTAAATAAGCCAAAAACTGTTTTTTCAAATTCTTGTATTATTTTACATTCTCACAAGAAATGATGGGAATTCTCCATGCTTCTCACTCCTGCCAGCACTTGGATTATCAATGTTTAATTTTTTTTAAATGCAACCCAACCATTCTAGTTGGTATGCACTGTTATTTTCTCTGTTTCTAATTTGAATTTCCATGATGACTAATTATGTTATGCACATTTATCAAACTGGTTAAATTGAACACATAAAACTAGTATATTACACTATATCTAAAATTTACCTAAAATAACCTTAAATGAATATTGAATTTCAATTATTAAATTTACTTTTCTAGTATTATAAGTTGGCAATTTTGAAACGATTCTGTCTACATTCCAGGAATAAGTATTTGAATAAAAATTTTAGAATAATGGGAGCCATGTTATTTGTTATTGAGGAAATGGATTACAAATATGGAAAAAGGAATGACCAAGATGCACATTGTATTGTTGAGTTGGCAATAGATATATCTGTATGAAATCATAGATATTCATACATAAACAAACAGTCAAATACAGGTAAATGCAAATAGATAAATAAATGCAGTGTGTATGTGTGTATGTATGTATGACCTTAAACATTTTTTTTTTGTGTGGATATATATCTTCACTCTGCCTAGAAGCAATACAATGCCAGCAGCAATGAACATACCCAGCACTCAGAAATTTGGCTACTAAATAGTATTATTCACTTAAAATGAGTCAGATTTTCTTAAGGAAAACAGATTCCAGGTCTTCAGCAAAGAAAGCACAATAGAAGGCTATAGCAAATTGTGTCAGAAAGCAAGAAAATTCTCAAAGAATGATGATGGGTGATATATAAAAAGCCAGATTGAAGGGATTCTGAATTCCCAAATCTGTATGAGGTTAATATCCAAAATAGATAATTATAATATTAGATTATAACCCATAGAATAAAGAATCCATTATTCCATAATAATATAAATAAACAAATAGGTGTGAAAATCTCTTACAGTAGAATGTCAAGTGATAAATAACAAATCATTGAATTAGGAAATCATCAATGAATGCTAAAACTAGTCAGTGAAAGTCTGATCGATGGTTGAATATTTATATATATTCAGTGTAAATTCTTGCAAACTACAGATTAATTGCAAAGGAAAAAAATAGCAACATAACAATGGAGAAGCATGGTAGTCACCACTTTAAGCAACCCAAGTCAATATGAGCAATATTGAAATAAATCGAACACATGAGCCACATGATATGATTTACTGAAAACTTTACTCCTGTGATATTCCTGCCATGAATGCATCCAGATCTATCATGAAAAAACAGAAGAACCCAAATTAAGAGATATTCTACAAAATAACTATTCTGTACTCTTTAAAAATGTTAATGTCAAGAAAAAAAGTCATATTTTTAGCTTAAACTAGACTAAAGATATAAGACACATAAATGCAAAAATACAAGGTGTGGTCTTAGGTTGGATCTTAGACTGGAGGAGGCAGGAATCTAGCCATTTCGGGGTATCTGATGTAATTTGTATATGCGCTTTAATTCAGATAATGTTATTTTAACAATGTCAAATTTCCTGATCCTAATATACTGTTTTTTAAGAAAAATATCAATGTTTTGACAAATACACTTAGAACTATTTAGAGGCAAAGCAAGAATAATATCTACAATTTATAAATGATTCAGAGAGAGAAAGAAAGTGAGAACAAGTGAATGCAAAATGGGGCAAAAAGTAAACAACTGAGAAATATATATTTGGGGATTCTCATTATTATTGCAACTTTTCAATAGATTTAAATTATACCAAAATCATAAAAGTTGCAAAAATTAAAAGAGAGACTAAGAAGGATTGACTAGTAATGCTGAATATCAAGAAAGTATAAAGTACTGGTATTCAAGTGCAGAGAGTGTGGCAAAGATGAGGAAACGTGATCAAGAATGCCAAATAGTAACAATAATCCATGTAAGACGAAAATGAGGAATGACTACTGCTTTTTAGCAACTTTTTATGTTGATGGGAATAACTTAGCAGATAATAAAAACAAGATAATCATGTAGGGTAGAGCGAGCACAGTTGCTGGAATAATATCCTTAAGTAGGTGCGACAAAGTGTGCTCCAGTAGACATAAGCTTGGTGAATCATCTATGGTAACAGATGGGAAGGCAGAGTGTATCAGTGTAGATACTTGCAGATGGGTAGAACTAGGAGTGGGAGTCTCTGGAAACTTTCTTCTGATAGCCTCAGTAGTCACAGTGCTAAGAATGAGGATAGGAAGAGACATACTGGTGGTTTGAGGAAAAAGGAGAACGTATGACACGAGAAGAAGAGTAGAGTAATATTTCCAGGGAAGGAGCATTAAAAGCTCATATGCTCTTTTGCTCATGAATTTACAGTGGAAAGAGGAGTGTGGCTGTGTGTTCTTTCCAATCCTATCCAATTTTGTGAACATATATGTAGGTACTGAGGAGTTAGATTTAACCACACCTCTAGTTTAGCCCAACTGTCTAAGGAAGCAAGAGGAAGCACTCAAAAGGTGTGCTAATAATGAATAAGAGAATAATTTAAGCTACATAAGGAGGAAAAAAATGTCAAGAGTGTGAATAAATATGATCAAATGTGAATGACTTCCATCACTCGATTGAAATGTGGTGGACGGGTTATTGGATTGGGAAATAGGGCACTAAAGGAAAGGCTGGAGAAAGAGAAGAGGTGTTAAGAATGAAATACAGAAAATAAAGATAATGAGAAGAATTTTGGGTAATAATAACATCTAGGGTTTGGTAGGAAATGACTGCTGAAAGGTGGAGATCCAGAGGAGAGGTCCTCAAGAAATGAGAGTGCAGAGTACAGGATGATTCATCTATGTGTATGTTGGCACTGCCAAAAATTAAGCCAGTAGAAGAGTTCATGAGAAAGAACCAGAAGCTAAATACCTCAGAAATGAAGAGGAATGACCAAGGCATAGGCAAAGGATAGCAACAACAAAAAGGGTAACATGTTATGCTGAGATTCAAATCTTAGGGGTGGGAATGCTTTGACAGGAGAGTAAGAGAATGGTCGGAAATGGTCTGAAAGCAACCACGAAGCATATAGATCGGGGTCCCCAACCTTTGACACCAGGGACTTGTTTCATGGAAGATAGTTTTTCCACAGACAGATCAGGCACCGCAGCCTCTCCTCCACCTCAAATCATCAGGCGTTGGATTCTCAGGGGGAGTGTGCAACCTGGACCCCTCGCATGTACAGTTTGCAGTGGGGTTCATACTCCTGTGATGGTCTGATGCCACAGCTGATCTGCAGGAGCTGGGACTCGGCGGTGATGCGAGCGATGGGGAGCCGCGGTGGGAGTAAGTTCCCGCCCCTCGCCTCCTGCTGTGAGGGCTGTTCCTGGCCCTGTCACAGGGGGTTGGGGACTGCAGGTATAGATGACACCAATCACATCTGAAAGCACAGTGATAAGACAGCTAGGAGTGAAAAAGCAGTCATTGATTGGAAGCTTTACGGGAAGTAAAGTCTTTCAGGAAAATCATAGATATTTTTAAGAGCTAGAAAGTGAAGTGATGGTCAGGAAGAGTTTGAATGTGTGTTATATTGTACCGATAGTACATTGTGAATTCCAAAGCATACATTAGAAGGGTTTTGGAAGTTGAGGAAGAATTTGAGAAAGGGATAGCACAGGAAATAGAAAGGGTGATTGAGGGAGTGAGGTGACCATGACTGGGGTGCTTGAAGTTCACGTTGGTGACTCTACAAAGAGGAAGAGACAGTTCAGTGAAATCGGTTCTTCTGAATTTAAGACAAATGGAGGTAGCAAGGCTGTGAGTGTAGGGAGGCTAGGGAGAAATGGGTGTCTGGTATACCGTCTTGACCTCTGCTGATTGAGGAAAGGAAGTCTGGGAACTCAGGTCTTACTATTTGGAGATCTCTTCATGGCTGGAATTTTAGGGGTAGAATCGCCGAAGAGGTGTGGTCTCAGACCAGTGTGTGTATTTACTCTTGACTTCCATTGACAAAGGGGAAATTTTACATCAAATTTAGTACCACTTAAGTTTCTCTATATTGTGTAAAGAAAAGTTACACATTGTAGCTAATATTTATTATTTAGCACATGTCAGGTAATGTATGTACTAAGTATGTACATGTTTTAATTCGATTAATTCAAACAACATTATGAAATAGGTGCAATATCACCCCATTTTACAAATGAAGAAACTGAGACAGAGAAGGTTAAGTAGTTTTTAAAGATCACAAAACTGGTAAGTGTTTAAGCCAAGAGTTTATCCCAGAGAGTTTGGCTTTGTAACCAATATATTTACCTAAATGCCAATAAATGAAAATGTAGTGCTCCTTTGTAGTCTGATTTAGAAGAGTTCCATTTTCATATATTAAAAGCTCACCTAGAGAATTTCCAAACCAGTTCAATGGAATGAGAAAATTATATTGTTCTGTTTCAATTCATAGCCTTCAACAGAACACCTTGATTTATGACCTTTGATATTTGTTGATGAAAATTATGTGTTTAATGGACTCAATTATTTCCTCTTTGCATATTTTAACTATTGAACTACAAAAAAACATTCATTTTTATCTGTCAATTACAGCTATTAGGCAAAATTAAACACTTTCCACCTCAAGAACAGATATTTAAGAAATTATATTTCGGAAACATTTTCAAACATATATGCAAATTTTGTGACATTTTTACTAATGTATGTGTCCAATCTATAGACATAGAGTACAAAGAAAAGCATGTATTTTACATTTTCTAAATTAAAAGTTTAAAATTTCAAGATAAAAAAAAAGAAGTACTTTTAACAACCACCATGCTCCCGAGAACATTCCTTGTCTTTGACTAGAGCACAGTTAGCAGAGATACAGCTGTGAAAGCGGCACAGGAGTGGAAGCGTCACTGGAAAAAAACTGAAAATGGCTCCTGAAGGAACAAGGAAATAGAGAGGCCGATTATTTGGAAAGCTATTAGACAGAGCCTGCTCTGATGTTCATGTCGCAAACTCTGCATTTGGGACTCTAGGGTGGTAAGTGTGATCAAACGTTATTTTAAGAAGCAACCAGATGGGATGCTCAAATTGTATGGTTTGGCTCCAAGCAGTTTTCCTGACAGGTTGCATTTGCAATGTTTCCTACACTTAGCAGATGCCTTAATGTTCACTCCGTAAAATTCAAATGGATAACCAGCCAACAGTCATCAAACAAAACATAATATTACCTTGGATTAATATTTTCTGCAATTCAAATATTAACTTGAAAATTTGGTTAATTATAAAACCAATCCTCACTTTTGCATATTTATAATCTATTTCATTAATTGGGGGGGGAGTTATTGTAGGGAAAGGACACACACATGCACATTGTTCCTATTTTATCAGATTTTATTTGTTTTTGCTATGACTTATTATTAATTTCATTTCTCTGAGCAGAAATGAGCATAAATATCCATAATTGCTTCTACAGTTTTTGGATGAGAAAAACCAGACTGAAAAGAAATCAATGCCAGACTGAAGAAAAATCAAACCAAGGATTAATACAGTACACACTACCAGGAGGATTTTCTTATTTTATTTTATTTTATTATTTTATTGTATTTTATTTTATTTTAATTTTTTTTTGAGACAGAGTCTCACTCCGTTACTAGGGCTAGAGTGCCGTGGCGTCAGCCTAGCTCACAGCAACCTCAGACTCCTGGGCTCAAGCAATCCTCCTACCTCAGCCTCCCTAGTAGCTGGGACTACAGGCATGAGCCACCATGTCCGGCTAATTTTTTCTATATATATGTTTTTAGTTGTCCAGCAAATTTCATTCTATTTTTTTTGTTTTTTAG